>JAXQQM020074257.1:0-124084 GCA_034641835.2 Pinus albicaulis | reverse complement strand
TTCCCCGGACGCGGTGACGAGGGTACGTGCTAAGCAGGCGGATTGGGAGGGAAGCTGGCTCGGGAGCCACTTGCCCACTAGACTGATTGCTGTCACTAGGCTAATAAATGAAATTGTGCAGTGTTTAATGCGTTTAATTCTCGGCGCCCCTCACAACCTGCTCTACAGTCCCCAATACCACTTCACACGCAGAGGAATGGCTCGACATTTGATTCAAATTAATGATGGTTCCTTGCACAGGACGCTTGGTTGTATGGTTAATTGGGCAGAAACAATGGAGCGAAGCTTTGAAACCAGTAGAGCTCCCCTGCCTATGTCGCGGTGCTGCACTCAGGGTGCTGGTCTTTCCTCTGCGCGCACGGTGACTGGTAGAAGAAGCAGCCTCAATTGTTGTCTGGACTTGAGTGAAAACCTTCACTTCTCTCCCGCAGGCTCTTGTATGCTTGCCTCCTTCGCTCTGCTCCCACATTCTCCCATGTCCTTCATCCCTCTTCCGCCTTCCCACACTGCTGCTTCATCGGAGATTATGCCGCGTCTCAGGCATAGGATGCGCTGTAGGAGAGGTTCTTCTCGGAACCAGGCTCGCCATCACCCTTCCACTCCCAGCACCTCATCGGATTCCCCTTCCAACTCAACCAGTTCTTCCAGTCCTCATCGAGGCCGTATTCTTCGCTCTGGTCGCCGCATCCACTCACCCAATCCTCCGCCGCCTCCTGCTCATACACAGATAGCGCTATTCTCTTTCAATAGCTCTCTAAATCGTCCAAGGGTGACGGCAGCCATTACGGTAGTTTTCCAGGAAGAACCTCCGGTCGATGCGCCAAGCTCTGTTCAGGCTCATCACGACATTTCTTCGAAGCAGCATGGCGGTATAAGGCACACGGTCAGCATGGAGATGGAAGGCAAGGCCACTCAGGACCCGGCGAGACAGGACATTCCAGATCAACCTTGTGAGCAGATGGCGATGACACAAAGTGACAAAGGGCAAGCAAGCACAGCGTCGGTCAACCCTCCTCCCACACGGCAGGTGATAACCTCCACTGATGACCTGTACAAGGGTGATGAGGACCTTTGGTGCGAAGTTGTTGAAGAACCTCCGGATGAATAATTCATTCTCCTCTTCTTGGTCTTTTGCTTTGTTTCAGTCCCCTCTAATGGGCATGTTTTTGTTTTCCACACTGTTGCTGAACCTGTTTCTGGTTATGACAATTTTTGGTCACCAGCACTCAAATACTTTGGCTCCCTTGCGTGGGAAACTCTCTTTTTCTGTCTCAGACTGGTTTCCCTCTTGTAGGGCAGTCTACAAAGCTGGTTTTTTGTTTAAAATGCCCCAACTCTGGGCAATGACTAGGCCATGGCCCGCTTTATTATATTTCCTCTGTTAATAGACTCAATTTTATTTAGAAAAAAAAATAATTGGTTTATTATTATTTTTTTAATTAAATAAAAATAATATAACACTGAAACCAATTATTCACTCTATAGTGGTTAATATAATATTATTTAGATTTTTCAAATAAATATTTGAAATTATGAATTTCACAAATAAATGAAAGAAATATAGGTCAAACACGTTCATATGCTTACGACATAAATCATAAAAAATTCTTAATAATTTATTCATAATAAATTTAAAATAAATTTATTTATTTAATTTATTATTATTATATTTTTATTTAAATTTAACCGTCTTAAGAAAAGAGAATATATCAAACACATAACTTTACAATCTGGTATAAATAATTAAAAGAATACAAATTAAATTAAATTACCAAAACCCATTGATACAACTACAAATGAAAAATCCAGACATCCATTAAATTCAAAGGAACCCAAATAAAAATCTAAGCATTTGAGGGAGGCGTTAACAACTGGACAGAATAAACACATCAACATCTTATTATTTATTTAAAACCTTTTTTTTTGATAATTTCTCAAGATATGTAAATTCTTTAAATTTAAAAAAAATTATTTATACAACAAAAATTATTGTAAAATCTTGAATACTCCATGTCACTGCTTGAAAGCAGTAACATAATAATATCTGCATAGTACATACTACATGTCATTGAGTGAAAACAGTAACATAATAATACATGCATAGTACATACTACCTTCTTGTAAAATCTTACATACTACATGTCACTGCTTGAAAGCAACAACATAATAATACAGGCATAGTACATACTACATGTCACTGGGTGAAAGCAGTAACATAATAATACATGCATAGTACATACTACATGTCACTGTTGTTAAAGCAGTAACATAATAATATATGCCATAGTACCTCCTTAAATGAATATTGATACATATGGTAAGTAGGTAACATAATAATACATGCATGCTACATATTACATGTCACTGCGGGAAAGCAGTAACATATCACTTCTTTAAATGAATATTAATACATAGGGTAAGTAGGTTGATGAATATTTATGGATTATGATTGTTAAAATTCATTGAAATTTATTATTCATTAAATTTTAAAAGGTTATTAAGGACTATTCAATTTCTTAATATTTAAATTTTAAATTATTATTATTATTATTTTTTTTTTAAATTTTATTTTATTTAAATATACATATAAATAAGAAGATTAAAAAACTTAATATTATGATAAATATTTTTAAATTAATATTAATAAATATTTTTTAAATTAAAATTTAATATTAATGGACAGATATTTTAAAGATTTTTTTTTGTGAAATAGTAAATGTTTGTATTAATTATTCATATCAAATATCTATATCAATAATTATTTCTAGCCACTTAAGATAAATTCAATTGACTTTCAAAATTGGATATGGGGTTGGGTTTTGATCCACTTATGTATGCACATGTCACAAGCCCATTTAATATCATCTTTATAGATGTAATCATATTTTGAACCAATACCTTAAAGTTTCTCCTATTGAGCAGTTGTACTCTTTACATGTAATCTCAGTCAATTGGATTTTGGTCATTCAATTATCTTGTCCAGTAAGACAAAGAATGCATCTCAACAAATCTAATCAAAGACTAAGAGAAAATGCAAGTGGATGATCGAGTTAATAAGTTGACACTCAAGTAAAAAACAATTACTTTAGTTGAAATTATTGGGAAATTGAACAATTTATAGAAGTTGATAATCAAATGGAGTGATCCAAGGGATTGTGATCTCAAGAATGGTGGTTGGTGAGAAATTGACTACAATTGAAACTTGTTAGAAAGTGGTTAGGAATCACGAGATTCTCAAAAGCTTAGCCAATAATAGTCAGTCGCATATACTAATTTGTGAAGCTAGGCATTAGGTTTTTCTATCTCTATAAATAGAGAATGTTGTAAGATTGAAGAGATGACGATAAATAATCTCAGTGTGCTGTGTGAATCTTTATAGTGTGTATTTATCTATTTTATGTTTTATATACTAGGTGTGTTAAGTCCAACACTTTTATGGCTTAGATTCATTTTTCTTGCTAAATAAATCCTCATTTTTCACTATTAAATCCAACTCTTTTAAACCTTTTAATAGCCAATGTTATATTTTATTATAAAATTTGTCAAAATATTTATAAATACATAAACATAAAAATATGTACTAGTTGTTATATGAATATTAATAATTATTTATATTAATAATTTTTATATGAATATTAATAATTATTTATCAATTAAGATGTATTAGAGGTGCTTGATGCAACCATATGTATACTTTTTGATTGGAAATTCAATGGGATGTTGTAAATTTGGAAGTTAATTTATAATTTTATGATTAGTAAGATAGTATTATATATAATTTTGACTTCATCTCATATGTTAAAATTGAAATTTAAAATTTAAGTATGATTTAAACTATGCAACAACTCACAATTAAAATATAGTACTAATTATATCAATTATGTGATTTATAATCATCTCATAAACTATTCAACTAATTTGCATAGAACTTTCGAAAACACTAGCAAATATGAGTTAGCTGTAGTGACAATATTTCTTATTGATTTTAGAGTTGAATTCTATAGGCTCAACTGAACATCATCTTTCTACAACTAGCCACCCCAGTCTCACAACACTCATCCATTAAATATAACAAATGGTTCCAAAATGGAAAGGGATTGGAAATGAATCTGCATGCACACAATCCATATGCCAAAATGCCAACTTTCATTTCTTGTTTTAAGTTCTACTTAATTCAATATTTTTTTTTTTTGAAAATATATATTTATTTGAGGCTTCATACTTAAATTGAATTTTTTTTGCAGACAATAATGTTGTTACATCAATATCTTGAGATTAGATTGAGAGAGATTGAGATTAGATTCAGAGAGGCCAGTGTTATAAAACATTTATAATTGAAAAATAAATAATATAAATAAAAGTTAATAGATTATCAACTTTTTATTATCAACTATATATAATTGATTTAAATATATATTTATTGAGGATTTCAGATTTAAATAGAAGCTTATTTTATTATTGACCATAAAATAAGATAATTGTATTTTGTTTGCACACAATAATGTTGTTGAACATCAATATCTTGAGATTAGATTGAGATAGAGCAATGTTATAAAACATTTATAATTGAAAAAAATTATCAACTTTTTTTGTTTTGTAATAAGATTTAAAACTATGTATAGTTTATGAAGGATCCATTTTCCTATAATCAAAGAAAATAGATAAATGACTCATGGCCTAAAAACATTTGGCAATTAAAAAAAATCACCTCCTCATGTGATAAATAAAAACCCATAATAATTAAACCATTAAATTATGATAAAATTTATCACCTTAAAAAAATACCACCAACCTAATACAAACTGCCCAACCTATTTTTAGATATACAAAAAGATCACTTTTTACCCATATACACCAATCTACTTCATTTAAACTCCTCTTCTTGTTATTTTCTACTTTATTTAAAATTTTCCTCTCATTATTTTCTATTTTATTTAAACCTTTCCTCTCATTATTTTCATATTTTTTTCCTTTAATCTTCTTCTCATTATTTTTTTGCTTAATTTAAATCTTTATTATTTTTATTCTTCATTAATTTCTTCTCTTTTTTTTTTTTTTTTTAGTTTTCCAAACAATAAATAAACTCTCAAATAAAATATAAAATCAATTTAATGATATATGGTAAAAAGTCACTTGACAATACACATCTTAATTATTTATCCAAAACCATATAAACTGTAGTAAAAAATTAAAAATAAAAAAATAAATTCATTACATATTGCAAAAAGTACCTTGATAATGCACCTCCTAACTATTTATCCAAAACCATGTAAACTATCAATAGAAATTAAATTCAAAATAACATAATTATCATAAATAAAAAATAATTGAAATAAATAAACAAACTCTTTAACTTACATAGAAAATCAATTAAAAAAAATACAAAAATATTTATAAAAATATTTTTACTACTCTCATCAAATGAGAAATACTCTTCAACTTATTAAAATAACAATATAAACACTAATATATTAGAAAGAAAATAGTTTTTTTCGAGCAGCGCTGAGAGCCTGCGCTCTAGCGCTAACAGTCCCCTGTGCACAGCGTTGGCCTTAGCTGCCATGGCCCTCGTGGAGCCAGATCCGAGTGCGATCCCTTCCAGCGAAGCCACAAACTCTCCGAACATGCACAACCTGATGCGGCTACCTCTGCCTTCGCCTCCCTAATCGCTTCAATGGGCCCTCAAAGAACCAGACCGACAATCTCCAAATCCGTCAAGAAACTTGAAACTATCCCTGAGATCATCCTGCCGCCAAACCTGCCTCGGAAAGCATCAATCTATTTAGCTAAGAAAGGTTTGGTTGGGCAGTTCACTCGACTATGGCCATCTCCCAAGGCCGTCCAAAAATGGGTTGAAAGAAACTGGGCTCAGTTCACCCAAGGAAAAATATCCATCCTTTTTTGTGGTAGAGGTTACTACACCTTCCATTTCGAATCCAAGGACGACCGAGACCTCATCTTCAGAAGTGGTCCGTACTTCATGGACACCAGAGGATTATATCTGAATAGATGGACGCCTGATTTCGACCCAGAACTAGATATCCCTAATGCAGTTCCAGTTTGGGTCAGGCTGCCTCATCTCCCTTTGCATTGTTGGGGAGATGAATTGTTGTGAACAATAGGGAATTCCTTCAGAAAATACATTGATAAAAGTGAACCAAAGGACAATATGCAGACATGCGCAAGGATCTGTGTTGAAGTAGATCTAGGAAGAGGACTTTCGGAAGCCATCAAGCTCAAGGTCGACAACTGGACGCATATTCAACAGCTGGACTATGAACAAATTCCATTCAAGTGCAAGGTATGTCACGAGTATGGTCATTTCGCTAATAGGTGCAGCAAAAAAGAAGAAATTGATAAACATGTAGAAGAAAACCAAGACCCAAAATGGGAACAAGTAAAAAAAAAAGACCACATCCAAATCTTAGCCTGCTCCTCCTCCACCCCCTTTATTTGGTCCCCCCTCTCCTACCATCAGAACCTCTTCCCAACCCTCCACCTCCATCCTCAAAACCTCACCTTTCGTGGGACCCTATCCCTTTGAGATTCTATCCAAATCCCTCATTCCTTCCGATCCCCCCATCCCCCCCTTTCCCCCTCTTCCATCCTCCAGATCACCCATTCCTCTCCTCCCATGGGTTCCCCTCCCCCTCAGGGCTTCTTCTCCCATCTGGAGGGCCCCCCCATCCTCTCCATCCCCCCTCCCCTCTCCTCGGCTTAGATCCTAACTAGAAATCAGTCCAAAGAATCCCTCTTATATGCTGAACATACAAAGAAAGTAGGAAGAAATTCCAATAGAGAAATAAGAGATGAGGCAGCTGTTAAGGACCTCACCTTGGGAACATAACAGACAATAGATAGTTACCTCGAGAAAGGTATCAAGAATAAAGAAAAAGTCCAACAGGTCCATAAAGGGAAAGGTCTCTCAGCCTCAACCATTAGTAAATAATGATAGTTGTCTCTTGGAACTGCAGGGGGTTGGGTCACCCTTCCAAGAAAAACCTCATAAAATACTTCATTAAAAATGAAAAACTAGACATCCTCCTTATCCAAGAGACAAAAATCAACAGTCAAGAGATGAACAGTATTATAGAAAAATCAAAAAATTATGAAGGACAAGCTATTTCAACAAATGGAGCTTCAGGAGGAATTTGCACTCTATGGAAAAAAGGAAAATGGAAACTGCAGAACTCAACAATGAAAGCCCATTGGATTAACACAAATCTGGAAAACACAGCAAATGGGAAAAAAAATTAGCATATATAACATCTATTCACCAAACCACTACAGGGACAAAGAAATTTGCTGGAAGACTCTAAAAGAAATGACAATGGAAGATCAAGAAGAGAACCTTATCTTAGGAGGAGATCTTAATCTCATTCTTAAGCCAGAAGAAAAAAGATGAGGCATTTTTCAGCCAGACCCAAACATAGAAGTCCTTGAAGGAATCATTGAGCATTGCAACCTATTGGACATCCCTCCCAAAAATGGGAAATACGCATGGGATAACATGAGATTAGGGAAGGCTAACATCAAAGAGAGGTTGGACAGAATTAGGGACAACATGGTGGCTAGCTACAACAAAGTCTCCTCTAAAATCATTCCATCAGCAGCCTCAGACCACAAACCGGTCTCCATTGAACTTGGAACCGCTGAAAACTTTGGACCTCTTCCGTTCAAATACAACCAACTATGGAGTAGCCATGAAGAGGTAAAAAAGAGGTCGAAAAAATATGGAAACAGAAAATCAATGGTTCTCCTAGTTATATATGGGAAACGAAACTAAAAGCCACCAGAGTAAGATTGAAAGATTTGGCTAAGGCCAATTATAAGGAACCACATAGAGAGAAAGAAGAATTGTAACAAGAATTAGCAAAAATTCAAGGGGAAATGGAAAACATGGATAACATAGCCGAAAGTCAAGTAGAGGAAAAAGAGATTCATTGGAAAATTTACAGGAACATCAGACAAGAGGAAGAAACATGGAGGTTGAAGTCAAGGCAACTTTGGATACAAGTTGGAGACAAAAAAACTACCTTTTTTCATAATTCAGCCAAAACAAGAATGATAAAAAACAATATAGAAAAAATCATGGGAGAAGGAGGGAAAAAAATAAAGGGGCAAGAAGACATTAAAAAAGAGGTCTTCCGACACTTTAAAACTCTTCTAACAGTTGTAGACAACCAAGCAAAACCGAAGGAATTCTTAATGCATATTCCAAAATTTATAGATGAGGAAACAAACAATAACCTCTCTAGAGAAGTCACGGAAAAAGAAGTTATGACAGTTGTATGGGACCTACACCCGGAAAAGGCATTGGGCCTAGATGGTTTCCCTATCTCTTTCTACTGTACCTTATGGAAAACAATAAAAAAGGACCTATTAAAAATGATCAGATATGTCATAAAAAATAAAAAGGTAGGAGGATTCACTAATTCTACCTTTCTTGCCCTCATTTTGAAAGACCCTTGTCCTACCACTCTCAACAGATACCAGCCAATCTCCCTCTGCAACGCTTTTTATAAAATCAGTTCCAAAATCCTAGCCAGAAGACTCGAACCTCTTCTCCACTCCCTCATCACAGAAAATCAGGGAGGTTTTGTCCCAAACCGTCAAATTGTTAATAATATCATCCTTGTCCAAGAGGCCCTTCACTCAAGCTTCTCTCAAAATGAATAGGGCTTTATATTAAATATGGACATGGCCAACACATTTGATAGAGTCAATCTCACCTTCCTTGCTGTTGTCCTAAATAGATTTGGCTTCTCCGAAGGCTTCATTGACACAATCAAGACATGCACTACAAGACCATGGATAGCCCCTCTTGTTAACAGTAGACCCTGTGAGTATTTCCAAAGCTCTAGGGGTCTTCGACAAGGCTGCCCCTTGCCAACTTTTCTCTACATTCTAATGGCTGATTCTCTTAGCAGAAAATTGGAACACAACAGAAGAAATTCTTCCTTAACAGGCCTCACCATAAGCAGAGGAACCAAAAGAATTAATCATTCTTTATTTGCAGACGACACGCTTCTAATGGGAGGTGCATCTTACATCGTTTCTAGAAGATTCAAAACCATCCTAGACAATTTCATGGATGTCTCGGGAGGGCTGATTAACAATGGGAAAAGCTGTATTTATAGCCGGAATACCCCTCCAAGAACTCTACAACGAATGTCTCAAATTTTGGAAATTCCCTTCCAGAATAACTGGAGCTACTTCCAATACCTCAGGCTACCCATCACTAAGAAAAATCTAAAGACCGAAATATGGAGCAAATATGCAGAAAAGATGAAAAATAAAATCCAAGCATGGGGGATGATATGGTTAAATCAAGCAAGGAGAATCATTCTCATCAGATCAATTCTTTCAGCCCTGCCTTTATATCACTTTGATTTAATAACAGTGCCAACAATCATTCACAAGTAAATCAAGATCATCATCAGAAGTTTCTTATGGAAGGGAGGTAAAACTGAAACAAAAAAGTTCAACCTTGTCAGTTGGAACCAAGTTACAACCCATTACAAAAATGGAGGTCTCTCCATCAAAATTCCTGGGACTATGAACCTGGCTCTGGGAACCAAGATTTCCTGGAGGTTCCTCACTAGAGAAAGACTCTAGTGGAAAGCAGCCTTAGAGGAAAAATATCTCAATGCTCCAAGAATTTCCATATTGGAAAGAAGCCCCCCATAAGACCATGCTCTCAAATATGGAAACTCATCTCCGACACAATTCATATGATCAAGGAAAACATCTCAGCAAGGCCTGGAAATGGGGGAAGAATCAACCTATGGACATATAGCATAATGGGAAACCCTCCCCTAGGCAGCAATTTAGATATCAATGATTTAAAGAGCTGGATGACAGGAGAAGGTTACACTAAATTGGGGGACATATCAAAATGGGAGAATGATGGCACTTGGAAACAATGTGATAGGCCCAACTTGCCCATCGACCTCTCTGATCAATGGAACTCCATGATTTCTCTATTACAGGGAGCTGCACCTATAACCAAAAACACTCAAGATGCCTACTTCTGGATCCCTATAGGAGGAGAGTATACAGTTAGGTCGGGATACGAAAAGATCCAAGAACATCAGAGGCAGCAAGAATGGCAGTACTGGAAGTATGCCTGGAAGGTGGAAACCCTCCCAAAAATAAAGATTTTCCTATGGACCCTTCTCCACAACAAATCACTCACAGTGGAGAATTTAAAAAAAGGGGAATCTATGGTCCTTCTCAATGCCCTCTCTGCTTGAAGGCTGAAGAGACCATTCAACATCTCTTCCTAGAGTGCTCTTTCTCTAGAGAGTGATGGGAGAAAATTGTGTCTCCTATTGATACAAACTTGAATTACAGACTCTGCTTAAATCAATTCATAAGAAAATGAAGGAGCTGCTACCCTCACTCTTTTCAAAACAAAACCACAATTCAAAAGTTCTGGGTCGGCCTCCCTTCCTTCCTATGCTGGAAAATTTGGCTTGCTAGGAACGTGAAAGTATTCAAAAAAAAAATTCTAGCAGTGAATACAATGACCTCCAAGGCTTGGGGGCATATAACAGAGTTTCTAACAGCGAAAGGGCTATATGGAATATATATGATTCAACTGCAGCATGATGAAAGAAACTGGATCAGTTTTGCTCTCAATAAGATCGCAATTCGCCAAATGGTAAAATTCACAAAGGTTTACCCAACCTGGAAAATAAGAAAGGACCAGGAAGAGTTCCAAAGGTGGATCAACTCCCTCAACAGGCCCTGTCTCTTCTTCGATGGAGCCTCAAAGAAAAATTTGGGCAAAGCGGGAGCAGGTGGAGTAATATCCCTCAAAGACAATTCCTGTCATATACAATACAACTGGGGGATGGGGACAATGTCAAACAACAAAGCGGAGGCTTATGGCCTACTTTTGGGCATGAAAATTCTAAGAGACAGGAAAATTTTCAATGCAATAATTTTAGGAGACTCCACCATTATCATCCAGGGAAAGGTGAGTGGTACTTCCCCAAAAAACACAGCTCTCTGC
Organism: Pinus albicaulis; assembly: GCA_034641835.2. NCBI lineage: Eukaryota > Viridiplantae > Streptophyta > Pinopsida > Pinales > Pinaceae > Pinus > Pinus albicaulis. The sequence continues at coordinate 113,064 of JAXQQM020074257.1, read as the reverse complement.
CAAATATTTCTCAGAGCCAAAAAATTTGAAAAACAGATTGGAAAGATAGATTACTATCATATCCTGAAAGTAAGAACAAGAAAGTGGACATCCAAGCCAACGAAGGAGTTCATAGAAACACAGGTCAGGCCAAAATTGATGGGTACACCATCCTCCTCCCTATCCCATGATGGCTTCTCTATTCCATGATGAAATACTATCCATCCATAGGATAGCAGCTACGCAGTCATGACATGACCCAATTCTCCGACTGCTCTTACAATAATTCCACTGAATCTCTCATGCGAAATCCTTCAAAGATATTCTGCATCTTTTCGAAGAGTACCCAATCTCAGAAACTCAGCATCATTCCCGTGACCCTTCGTCATTGCATTGTTCCCCTTTTTTTATTTATGCTTCTTAATCTGATATGCTCCTCATTAGATTCTTTTGATTGGTATTCTGTGCATCCTCTTTCCCAGCTGTTTGGCCCCTCCTCGATCCTGCTTTCAAGCTCGATTTCGCTATCTAGCTTGGCCCCTTATGGCCCCTATTTGGTTCTCCTTAGCAATCCTTCACTAAATCGTAGGCATTTCTGTCTCCCACAGTTAATCTAGGCATTGACTCTCTGTTCGCCTTTGCGCTTTCACAGTACCTTTATCTCTCATCCATATTTCACATCCTCCCCACTCCCCCATTAGTTCCTCTCCACCTTGGCAGTTTCACCATCTCATTCTCCATTTATGCCATCAGAAACTCTTCCAACAGTAAAGGCAGTAGCACATCCAACAAAGAAGGCAGTAACACAGTCAACAAGGAAGACAACAACGTGTCCAACAGAGAAGGATACCTTGCTGATAAATACAAAACAACGTCATCTCCAGCTCAAATAGAAGGCAACAACTCAGTCTTTCTCCCCACCCTCAAGCTCATGGACCCTTCTGAAGATAAAAATCATCCCTTCTCTTTCTGCAAATCACATAGAGTGGTGATTGAAAACTTGAGGAACCAAATACAACAAGATAAAGTGCACACTAAAGCAGAAATGGATCTCCTCCGCGAGTAATGGAACACATGCAATAAGGAACTAATGGAGGTGAAAAATCACTGTAATCATATGGAGGGGACAATCAATTTTATGTGAGAAGCCACCACCAAAAGATCAACGCAAGGATCCACCTCTATGGACCAAGGAAGTGGTCATAGAGACATTGAGAACATAATTAACAAATGATCTCTCTCCTTATCAAGTTTTCTATGTCTTGTTTTCAGGCCAATAGGTGATAATTTAGTTTAAATATGAAAGAACAATGTATACTCTCATTAGAAAAGTTTGTAAGGCAGTATAGCACAAGTGCAATAGTATCTACTTCAAAAAGGCTAGATAAAAGCAGTAGTAACAACAATGCTCTAGGAGCAACGCACCCCCAACAGATAAATCTATCCTGTAAGCTGAGTGGGGTGATTTTGTATCGAGGAAGCTTCCTTCCTCTCCTCTTTTTTGATAATACATCATAACCAAAAAAAAAATTAAAAAAATCTATTTCTCTGGTAAAATACAAAATCACCATCCAAATTTCATATAAACACTAATCTATTACTCTTGTGAAATACAAAGTCACCATCCAAATTTCATATAAACACTAATCTATTACTCTGAAATCACCATCCAAATTTCAAATATTTACATTCAAAGTACATTATTTTCCCCTTCTTTCATCTACCATACCCCTATGTTGCTCCAATTACTTACTATCCTCGAAAATATTTTCTATTCAATAGTCTATAAGTTTTCTCATACTCTACGCAATCGAGTATGAGAGTGTTTTGGAGTTGAAGCATATTTTTCTAAAATTTGAAAAATAATATTTAGTTAATAAGAAAACAAGGTGAGTTGGAATATTAAATGATTAATTATTATTATAAAATTTCAATTGTAATTTTGAGGTTAGACATTAGGGAAAAGGTTTGAATAGTGAGGGATTTGATGCTTTTGATTTATAATGAATTTAAAAATAGATGAATCTAGGCTAATTTATCTTAATGTACAATAATATAATTTAATTGTTTTAAATTTCATTTTTTTTCCAAAATATCACAATATAATTTTTCACAATATCATGTTTTTTTGTGTGGTTTAAAACACATTCAGCTTCTAAATGTTTTTTGGAGCAATCTAATTATGTATGCTAAAGAGCTCAACCATGTAATTTCAACAAGTTCTTGTCAAACTTTGATAAAAACTAACAAAAAATATAACTTAGATAAACAAAACATATAAAAGTTAAACTACAATTGTACAACTCTCAAATCATTGTACATATATATGTAATCCTTATTGTTGTTATGCTAGTTAGGGTAAACATGACTAGGTCAGAGTCAATTTACCATTGGTCATTTATGGACTCAGTAATCCATTGTATTTTAATATAGAGTAGTCTATTGAAAGGCATGATGACTCAATTGTTACTGTCCATTTGGTCATTGTGAGGGCATAGTAAAAGAGAGGAAGATACTATAAAATGCCAATTTTTTTGCCATGATATAATAAAAGGCCTGGCCATTTCTAAGTGGTAGATGTAGCCCATACTAGGTGAACCACTTTAAGATATTGTATCCTATAAATTTGTCATCAGTTGTGTTTATTTGTGCTCATTATATTTTAATCTTTCTCCTACTTTTTATAAAAAAATGTATGCGAGTTGTCCCTAAAAATTATCATGATAGAAAATGCGTGAAGCAAATTCTTTCTTACCTATTGATGCATGATAAGAGAGATTTGTGGTGGAATGATACTAAGGTGAGAGGAAGCAAAAACCATGTAAGGAAAGTTCATGGGAATTAACTCAAGAGGAGCATTACTTATTATTGAAGTTCACATAGGTCACTGAAGGAAGTGTGCATAAGCATACTTGTCATCATAAGCATACTTGTGGGCATTGTTGCTGCATAGGTGAATCAAATGGATCTAAGGTTATACTAAAGCCAAAGAGAAAGAGGAAGAGTAGCAAGTAGTGTTTTGACAATAAACCTTGAATCTTGAGATTTAGTGCCTAATGAAATGTTGCTGTTAAGAAATTGAAAGTTCCTTGAATCTTGAGATTTAGTGCCTAATGAAATGTTGCTGTTAAGAAATTGAAAGTTGAGAAAATTAGTTTAGTGGTTGATCAGATGGATATGTCTAAGATCAATCTTAAGAGTTGGGTTAATGAGAGATCACATGGATCTAGCAAGTACAAAGGATGTTGGAATGCCAAGTTAAGGTGAGAAGAGCACAACAGAGGAACAACAGAAATGTGATAAAAAACATAGGTAGTGATCAGACAATCATGTTTAAAAAACCTAGATGGAGTAGATGGTGTTAATGGTTGGTGAAGGAGCCATCATGTTATGAAGAGATGAAGTAGTCCATGGACACCTGGAGTGTTTGGTAAAGTTGTAAATCTTAGCCATTAGGAGGTTGTATTCCCTAAGGTTGTTGTAAGACTTTTTATTTAGGCATACATGTTGTAATACAATGGCACATAATGCGATGGCTCTCATGCATACAGATGATGGAAGATAAGTTGTGGAATGAACCACTTGAATATGTATGATGGTGGAACGTGTACTCGTATCCTCACTTGAAGTGTTGTAATGCAATGGGGCATGGCGTTATGTCTGATCAAGTTCTGGAATGGTCCACTTGCATAGGTACATGGGTGGTAGGTGTACTCGTATGCTAGCTTGACTAGGGAATGTGAGATCTCAATATGTGAGATGGTTAATGAACCATGTATGAGGAAAAATGTCCTAGAAAAATGACCCGTATTTTGGTGGTGGGAACTTTTTTATGTAGGCTTCAACAAAGATATTGAGACTAAGTGAATCTCCCCATGTCAAGTTTAAGAGGGAGATTGTTAGGGTAGTTAGGGTAAAATTTACTCTGATAGAGTTAATTTACCATTGGTAGTTTATGGGCTTAAGATTTCCATAACTCATGGATTTGTAATGATATTCTAATGTAATGTAGTGTATTTAAAGGCAAAATGACTCCATTGTTAATTTTATCCCAATAGTGGGATGTTATTACTAGGATTGTGCAAAGGTAGTTCAAGCTTGAACACCCTCGGGATAACTTAATTCCCCAAAGGAAACTCCCATCTTCAACCCCTCTCCATGAGATTTGAACCAGTGATCTGTTAGAGATTAAACCCACAGAAGCAAATTGGTCTACTCATGTGTAATCTATACCTTAAACTTAAATTAGAATACATAGTCCCTTAAGCACACAATAAAAAAAAACGACTTTCTACCTTAGTATATAACTTAAAATTAGAGCATGCGATATATGAATATATAATTTTATATTTTAATCAATTCTTTATTTTTTAAATTACAATTCCAACCATCTCAATTAATTCAAGTATCATGAATAATTAAAACTGCATCAGGGCATCATTAGGAAAGATGTCCTAGAAAAATCAGGACATCAACATCCTTAGCCACAATGATTCCAGTAATCCAGTTCTCTGCTTCTGTCGCATAAGGTTTTGATTCTTTGCTTTTGTTAGATGTAGTTGTTAGTTGCCACAATGTTCTTCTTTGTTGAATCTATGTTGCAAAAGCTCCCTATGGTGGAAATTCCATTTACTTTGCAGAAAATATTTGTAGCTTGTTGTAATTGCATATTTAAGCATCACTCGAAACTGAATCCATATTTGAAGTTTCCTCCAGAAATTGGTATTTTGTGGGTCATGGTTCACGAGGGTTGAATGTGTATAATTTCACAATATGGTGTCTCAGAAGGGAACAACGGTTTTGTAAATGGTCGTTTTAGTGATTATGCTATGGGCGTAGTTTGCAGCACAGGTACCAAATATGCCCGAATCAAAGAACAAAGAAAAAAGTACGGAAATTTGAGAATTTGGTTTGTATATCAAATAATTTGATAAAAAATCGATCCGGTTCATAGTAGCGTGGTGTAGATAAATGAAAATTAATAATTTATAGTTTATGACATGGATTTGTTAATTTTCATGTGGTGTAGATTCTTCGAAAATCTCTATAAGGGCAGGGAGGAAGTGGTGGTAGCGGAACAGTTGAAGGCTTTGGACCCTTTTCAAAGGATGTTCGGGGTGTCTAAAAATGATCTCTTGATGAAGCCGATTACAAGAGAAGAAGTGGTAAGGGTCCTAAAATCATTCCTAGCCGATAAGAGTCTGGGTCCTGATGGTTGGACCCCAGATTTTTTTATCCATTTCTCTTACATATTGATTTCTGATATTGTGGAAATGATTGAGGAGGTAAAGGTCACTGGAAAATTCAAAGGAGGAATAAACTCAATGTTTCTTGCTTTCATTCCAAAGAAGAAGGACCCTAGATGTTTTGAGGACTTTAGACCAATATATTTATGTAACACCCTCTACAAGATTGTCTCTAAGCTACTGGCAGAAAGATTAAAAGGAGTATTAGCCAGGTTTATCACCCCCGAACAGTCGAGTTTTTTTACCGGGGAGAAGCATTCATGATGTGGTTTCAGTCACTCAAGAAACCATGCACTCAATCCAATCGAAGAAGCTAAAAACGGGGATTATGCAAGTCGACTTGAGCAAAGCATATGACAGAGTAGACCGGGGTTTCCTAAAATTGATCCTCCATAAGATTGGGTTGTCCTATGAATCGATAGACTGGATTATGGGTTGCATAACCTCCTCTTCCATGTCTGTTATCGTCAACGGGACATCGTTAAATTTCTTCAGACCGGGCAGAGGGCTAAGGCAGGGTTATGCTCTTTCCTCCTTGCTGTTTATCCTTGTGATGGACGCCTTGAGTCTCAATATTAAGAGCGCAACATCCTTCGGAGAATTTAAAGGTATACAAATTTCATATAAGGGGGACATAACTTATAATTTTTTTGTTGATGGTGTCCTTATTTTCGGATTGCTGATTATAAATAGTTGGAGGATCCTCGGTAAGATCTTTAAGAATTTTTGTGTGGTGTCAGGAATGGAGGAGAACAAAGAGAAATCATGCTTCTATCATAGTGATGGATCATTGGAGTTTATTGGGCAAATACAAGACCTTTTTCATTTTCGGGTGGCTAAATTAGAAGAATGGATAACTTACCTTGGCTTTTAACTGAGGGATACAAAATATCTTGCAAAAGATTGGCTGTGGGTTTTGGACAGATTCCAGCGCAAAATTAACACTTGGTCTAGCAAGGTTTAACTAAGGGAGGCCGCCTGGTCCTTACACAAGTAGTTCTACAACAATTGTCGATATACTGGGCACACTTATACAATATCCCCCGATATATCAGAAGCAAAATTAGAGGATTCATGGCGGAGTTTATCTGGAATGGAGGCTTAGGGAAAGTTTCCTACCATCTGGAAAAATGGGAGAAGATTGCAAAACCCAAGGCTCTGGGGGGCTGGGGTATAATTGAACAGGAAAATTTCGGAAAGGCTCTATTGATGAAATCCTTTTGGCGGAGTCTAAACTCGACTAGAATTTGGAAGGACATTATGGATTATAAGGATTATAAACACAAATCGGTGGAAGAATTATTCAAGGGAGTATATTTACAACAGCAGTGTGGATCTCCTATTTGGACAAGCTTCAGAAAAATATGGCCACAGCTAAGAGGAAAAATTAGGTGACAACTGGGCGATGGAGGCCAAATTCAAATTGGTCAATTTGGGTTGGGTGGAGTATCCCATGGCTCCTATATAAGCTGGGAACTGTTAACTTACTTCTACAATAAAGGTATTTTTCTTTACAGCCAAATTGTGGATTGGCACGGGGAAATTCCACATTAGTTTTCGACTAAAAAACTCGGCATTCCAGTAGCACTGGAAGGTGGCAGGAATATCTTCTGTGATTTCCTACGAAGTTTGGGTTTACATAGGAATAGAGAAGGGGATCGCATAAAATGGGGAGGGAAAATAAAAACAGGTCAGATTGCCATTAGTGATCTATACATAACTATGATGACAGATAAGGAGGAGGTGGAGACCCCAAATTGGATCTAGGATATGTGGAAGTCTAAGGTACAAAAAAAACTCATCATATTCTACTGGCTGGTATGGCAGGACAAAAATCTCACGTGGAAGAATTTACAAAGGAGAGGGGTTAATGGTCGAGATATTTGCAGGCTTTGTTGGCATGCAGTTGAAGACAACAAACATATATTTCATGAGTGTACTTTTTCAAAGAGGGTCCTTCTAATCCTTTGCAACAAATTTAAATTTGAGATGCCTCTATATGATAATGTCGAGAGCTATTTCTTATGGTGGGTTGGAAAAGGAAAACACTATAAGAATATGCCCATTTTATATCACTGGTATTTGTGGTGCTGGATAAACAGATGGATTTTTGATGGCCAACCCAGTTTGCTAGAGAGAGTAAGTGAACAAGCATCTCTTGCTTGGGACAACATTCAGTTTAATGAAAAACCTCCAGTGGACTTATCAGTTAGAAACAAACCACATGAAATCAGCTTCCCAGCTGGGTTTTTTGATGGGGCTGCACAAAACCAAAGGTGTGGTTGTGGAGCATGGTTAATGATCTCTCCCAACTACCACTACAAGATCCACTGGTATGGAGGAAGAGGTACTAACATGAGGGCAGAAGCATTGGCACTGTGGGGATTGATGTGGTTTTCACATCATCTCTGCATAGAGGGATTGTCAATTTTTGGGGACTCACAGTGTTGATCAACCATCTGAACAAGGGTTCAACACTAGATCCAGAACTATTAACAACCTGGATGGGTCGCATTGAGATCATGCGCAAGAAGTTCACATCCATTACTTTCACCCACATATATAGAGGTCGACAGGCTGTCTAAAAAGGGCCTAAATGGAAGATATGGTGAAATGCACTATGCGCTGCAAGATGCAGCAGGAGAAGGAGCAAAGGGCATGATTATTTTTTTCTAACTTTTTTGTTCTCTGCAGGTAAAAATGACATCCAAGGATAGCACAAAATTTTGATTTTTGGGACTATGTTTACACTATGGGCCACTTTTTGGCCATTTCACTTGGTTTTCTTACATATCTATTAACAAGGCCGCTGATCATTGAGGAAGATCCTCAAACTCTGGCATAGCAATTTCTAAGTTTGTGTATAGAATGCATAGACACCTTTTGATTTATTGTTTTGTCTTTTTTCGGGCAATTTGGAGATTGTGTTTTTTTTGTAAAGCTTAACTCAACGAAGGATTCGAAGGATAAGCTTGAGGTTATTTTTTTTTTTTCCCACTGATGTATTTGTTTCTGAAAGACGTTTGTGCTGGTACTTAATATAAACCAGTTGTTTTTTCCACTGATTTTTTTTTTTTTATAGTCTATGACATGGATTTGTTAATTTGCATGTATAGAATGATAAATGCAGTAACTTCTAATAAAAAATGTCTAGATGGCGGTAGGATAGTAAGCAAAATGGAAACTAATGGTGAATGAATAATTTTTCCTAATTTTCAATTTCAGTGTATTTTGCAGATATAAGATGGTAAATACTGTGACCTCTAAAAAATGTCTAGATGCTAGCCAGATAGCAGGCAAAATGGAAACTAATGGCGAACAAAGGTTTTTTTTTTTTTAATTATTATTTTAATTTTCAATTTTAATGTAAAACTAAAGATAACAAGAAAAGAAAAAAAATCTTTAAGTTAAGAGAATTTTATAAAAATAATTTTTTATTACATATAATTGATTATATATATATATTTATGGCTAGAAGAATTTTATTAAATAAGTTTTGAATATTTAATTTCTAAATATGTATTAATTAAAAAAAAGAAATAAAATCTGAAATTAAAGAGAGAGATATAGTTTTGACTTTTGATTATTTAATTTTTAAATATATGTTAATTACTAAAAGATTTTACATCAAATTTTAGTGGTAAGGTAATTTTTATTTTGAATATTTAACTTTTAATTAAATATTAATAGTTTTGAATATTTAACTTCTAATTAAATATTAATTACTAAAGTATTTTAGATAATATCTTAATATATAAAGTTTTAGTTTAGAATTTTGAAAAGAACAAATATTTTGGAGATAACATATAAGTGTGATTTTGATTTTGGTTAGAAAATAGCAGTTTTAAAATTGTTTATATAGATTAAAATAATTTAAATTTCAAAATAAATAAGAAAAAATTTAACTCAAAATATTGAAATATATAAAAAGCTATATATTTAATATATATAAAAACTATATATATTAATATATATAAGCTTAAGATATATAGTATCGATTAAGATATATAGTATCGAATTTCCAACCAAATTCAAATTGGAACTTGGAATATTGTTATAGTGCTCTGAAACTGAAAATGTTTTTTTTTTTATAAAGGCCGAGAGGGTTTGCTGCAACAAGCTTCAAGAACAGAATTCCTGATAATTGGTGGCAACTTCCTTGACGAATTGGTGGAAATGTCCCTTATGTATTGATATTGTTGGAAAGTAATCGAGGATTTGATGGTAGAAATAACTTCACCAATGTAGAATGGTTTAGTTGGTCCCACTGCATGTGCCATCACATGTATATGGATAGCGAGGGTTGAAGATCACATATAGATAGCCAGGTTTGAAGAATAAAATTGCAATATGATAGCTCTAATTATCATGTCCAATTATATATATTTTATATTTTATCTTGAGGGATGCCCCTGTTTTATGTATTTGTAACATCAAAATGCCCATTTTTATTTGGAACTTAAAAATTGATTTCTAAACCTTTAGTTGGAGTTGTGACACATATTTTGAATGAATTTGAACGTGAAAGCTTTTCATTTTTAAAATTATTTAATTAAATAATTATTTGCAAAAATTTAGCAGAGATACCACAAAACATAAGGCCGTCCACGGTTTTTCAGAGTTTTTTTTACTTTGTCTCAAATTAAAAATATATATATATGTCTGATGTGCAAGGTGCAAGGTATTAATAAAATTAAAGAATGATTATTTTCGTAAGGTTAAAAATATCATATTTTAAAGATTTAATGATCTCAAACTTCCCTAAATATAAGTTACAATTAACAAAATGTAATATAAGTAACCCAAAATTTTATGTAAGTTAACACAATATTTTTTTTTCCAAACAAAAATCATTTTTTAGGTGAAGTTTCATATTTTTTCTTAACCAAAATGATCTCAAATTTTCTTAAAATATAAGTGATCCAATATTAATATAAATAAACTTTTTTTCTCTTTTATTTTTTAATTATAATAATTTTTTTGGAGAATCAATAACTTTAGTTATCATTATTACACCATACAACTATTTCATAAATGTGGCTAATGAGAGACTTGAAACCATGCAATGGGGAAATAAGTTATTCACCAAACCACTCTAACTAATATTCTTTCACATAGATGATTCAAAATTGTAAAAATAGCAATTGCACCATATGTTGCAAAAGAAAGGCCGTTAGGTTATGGTATAGGAAAGAATAACATATAAGAAAAAGAAGAGGTAGTAGGAACCCAACCTGACCTCCGTAATAAGAGGTGGAGAATTATGTTTACCGGACTAAATCAATATATATATATATATATATATATATATATATATATTGGGTAATTTATGTGAAACACATTCTTTGTTATTAATTGCATGTAAGATTTGTTTTCATAATGGATGAGACATTTTGGCCAAAGTACTAAAGACCTCTATATGACGAAATATGCATGTTTAAATTTTTTATTTATTTTTATTTTTATTTTTTCTACATGAAGGATACACTCTGTTTGTGACCAAGTTGGGAGTATCACCCTTCCACGAAATTATTTGTTTCTATCGCATCCATTCACAATGTTGAATTCCTATGATACTACTCCTCTAGAACTCGACTTTGCTTTACAACTAGAATTATTTAATGGAATAAAAACTTATCACTATGACATGTTGTACTTCATAAGTGACTAGTAAGAAACTTAAGTATGGTAAATCCAATTTTCACTCCGTCATTTAAGATATAGAGCATAGAGTTATCTTAATCATCAATTTTATGGATAAGAGACTTTTGGGCCCTTTTTAACTCTTGGGGATGATTAATTAATCTCATTTAAGATAATTTATATTAATAAATTATCTACAATCATATACCAATACTCCACTTCTTTGGAACTTTTCGCCTCAGTCAGAATAACAAACATCATGAAGACCCAAAAGTAAGAAGAAAAAATCAGCTCAGAATCAGAGAATGCAGCGACTTCTTTAAGGATTATAATTCAAGACTTTAGTGCCTTTTAAAGATCATTTATTTTCCCATCAAATAAAAAGCAACAATCAAATTCTGTAGTGACAAGAATGGGAACATATTTTAAATTTGCAGAGGTTGTGGAAAAATCCTAATGGAAACAAATTAACATCTTTTCTCATATACATATAAGGACTATATTTTTTCATATACGTACAATGACATTCTAAATCCAAGTTGTGGAAAAATCCTAATGGAAACAAATTAACATATTTTCCCATATACATATAAGGACTATCTTTTTTCATATACGTACAATGACATTCTAAATCCATCCATTTAGTCAAAGTTAACGCTCTCCCATGTATATCAATAAAAATTTATAATAATTTTATAGCATTGTTTACATAAGACATTGTGATAGATGTGGTTTTATGAATCAACCAAGGAAAGATCATCTCTTCACTAAATATGATTTTTTTTAATTGTTAGAAATCTAAAACTACAATTGTTAAATCAATAAATATACACAGGTTGTGGAAAAATCCTTATGGAAAAGAATTAACATATTTTCCCATATACATATAAGGACTATCCTTTTTCAAATACCTACAAGGATGTTCTAAATTCATCCATTTAATCAAACTTGTGCTCTTCCACATATATCAATAAAACTTTATAATTATAGCATTGTTTACATGCAAAATATACTTTCATCATCAAAATTTAATACTAAAAATGAAAGCAGAATCATCAAAAATCATGAACTGTATGAACTGTTGGTATAGTTTGAGGATTTTCTATGACTAAGTCATTACATATGAAGCTATTTTAACTCTATATTTTATTGGCCTATATCTTTTGAGGATTTGCTATGACTAAGTCACTAGATATGAAGCTATTTTAAGGTTAACATTCTTTATGTCGAAAATAAATTTAATGTTTTGGGAAAACTTTAAATTTCGTTAAATTTGGTAGGTCATGCAAAGTTAATTAAATTGAATGCATAAGAGAATTTAACTTATCTGAATCATTAAATAAATATGAATTCAGACTTAAAAAGTAAATTTACAAATTGAATGTGTTGGTAACAAATTATTAAAATTAAATATAAATTTGAGATTTAAATTTGATTGTTTCTTTGAATCAGATAAAAAAATAAATTTTTTTTGGGATATTACCACTGCCAAAGGAACATACAACTTGAAAACTATTCCGAGTGCATTTCTCTTTTCGTTTGGTTGAATTTTAATTTTTGTAATGTGGCTCTTTTGGTTGAATTTTAATTTTTGTAATGTGGCTTTATTTCTTCAGTTTTTCCTCAGCTAGTTACCAAGTTCGAGTTTGAATTTAAATTCAAATTTGGTATGGAAAAATTAAATTACTTAAAATTCATTATGGAAAAAATTCTGAAGTATGTCTCTCTTATAGATATTCAAATATATTATTTTTCCAAATAACTTTGTTTTACATTTAAAATAACATAAGATTTTTGTATTTATCCTTACATCAACTACATCATACATTATATGATACTCAATATAGAGTGGATTTTTATACAAATTCAATATTACAATGAACCATATAAATTTCACATTATCAAATGTTTTATGTTCGAAATAAAATCTATTATTTCATATAATACAAAATATTAAACTTTATAGTTTAACACTTATTCAAAATCTCAATAAAAAATTTTAATAAAATTTTTTCATTTAAATATTTTTTTATAAAAAATTTCTTTATTAAAATATTCATGTTTAAATTTAATAAATTTAAAAATGATAAGTAAAAAATAAATCATGTAATTACTTTTCTCTACACATATAACTATTGTATACAAACTTATAATCATGGTATACATTATAAATTTCTGCATATTTCATTAAAAACATACTATTATATACAAACTTATAATCATTGTATACCTTATAAATTTCTGCATATTTCATTATGCCAATTTCAAGATACATAATGTGTTTTTGAAGAATAAACGAGATGCTAGTTTTATAATTATAATTAATATAAATATTATTGCATAAAATACAAATAGATTACCATTTATTAACTGTAATAGTATGCCATTTCCAGGATACATAACGCTTCAACGGGGACACATTTCCATTTCCTTTTCTTTTTTCTTTTCCTTTTCTTCAACCATCTCATTTTCGATTTTTTTTGGGACATTACTGTTAAATTTGGTAACTATGGCCGTGCTACACATGCACCTAACTTTCGTTTTAACTGGCAGATTGAAACAAACCATCTCACTTTCAAATTTTTTTGGACAATACTGTTAAATTTGGTAACTATGGTCCTCTTATACACATTTATAAAAATACTATTTAATTATTAATATAAATTAAATAAATATAAAATTATTTAATATAATTGATGTACAAAGTTTGATAAATTTTTATGAGCTTGTTGAATTTTATATTGTTTATTTATACAAGAAATTAACATGACCCATGAATAATGTAAGAATTAGTTATAAAGTTAATATGATCCTCTAATGAAATACCCAATCTCAATCTGAGCCAAGATCTAAATATACAATCCCAATCTTTGAACCCAGATCCAAAGATATTCAATAATTACAAATAATTGTTGTTATAATTATTTAATAATAATTTATAAATAATTGTTGAAAAAAACTTTGTAATGGTTTGTTGAAAAAATCTTTGTAATGGTAGATAAAACTTAAGGAACTCAAAATTGATTTTATAAACCCATTATATTAAAAAAATAAATAAAAAATTATCAAATTAAAAATAAACACATCTTTTTTTAAAATTAAATTTTAATAAATATAGTAAAGATAAAAAATTAAAATAATAATGGTGAAAGGAGCAATAAATCTTGCAATGTTTCCTACTATAATATATTTGATATTTTAAAAGGATGTGGTGTTGTAGAAGATTTTAAGTCTCTATAACTGCTTTGTAGCTCAGGCATGTAAAATTTAATTTTGGTGAGAAATTTCACAGTCAATGTGTTCAGAGTAGATGAGAGGGGAAAAACAAAGAAATGTGAACAGAGGAGACGAGAGAGGAAGAAAAAGAGAGATGCATGGACACTTACGGACACACAGCAATAGCAATGCATGGTCTGTTGTTAATAAATTTGTTTGGCTGCATTGTCATGGCTTCGCGAACCAATCCTTCTCCCACTTCATCCAGTGTTGGGAAGAGTGTATCCTTCTCCCCATGCATCCGGCGCTAGGAAGGAAGTAGGCTATAATAGTAATTATAAATGTCTCCAATAACGCAAAACCAATATATATGGCCATTAAATCATGGGTTGATAGTCCTATTGACTCAAGTGTTGTTGACACTTCTCATAGCATAAGACCTCATGAGATTGGAATTCTGCCATTTTTTTTGACGGTGCATCAGATTTGATGATATCTTTTGGTACCACGGTGTTTGGATCAAGCTTTCGATCGGGAACGTTACCACATCTTGCGGAATGGAGGTCCTGGTTCAAACAACAAGGGTGAGATTATGGCGGCGTGAGGGGTCTCCTTGCTACTTCCGACCTTCAACTCCCGGAATGTTAACATATATGGGGACTCTCGGTTGATCATTAGTTGGATTGCCAACATATTTTTTATGTATACCCCACTAGCGAAATTTGGATTGATAGGACTACTTGTCTGTGGCATAGATTGAATCGCCCTCCCATTAACCATATTTTCCGTGAAAACAACACTCGGGGCGATTGGCTTTCCAAGAAGGGACTTATGGATGATTTTGGTTCCATGATGGTCATTCATTTCTCCGATGGCGAATGAGATCGGGGAATTTTCCATTCCAATCCCTTGAATTCCTTCCTTCCGGCTCTAAGCCTCCTTTTTTGACTAATCAATGTTATTACGGGGAGTATTGCTTTTTGACACGAGTTTTTGGTCAAGGGTTCTTTGGATGATCTTATGCGGTTTATCCATCCTTCTGAATCTTTCTTTTTCCCCTCGGGTTGTCTCGACGAGATTGATCGTTTACATGGATTGCAACTTTTGATCAATGGTAGTCTCTTTCCCAAATTTCAATCCTTTCCCGCACATAGCGAGCACGCTCTAGAACTCATCAAGCAAACGATCAACTTTATCGAGCGAGATGGATTTATTTCGCAAGCGAGCACGATTTTATATTATACAAGTGAGCCTGAATGCCTCCTCTCTGCCCGAGATCAAAGCACGCTTATAATACTAAAAAAGCTCGGACATCATCATAGAAGGGAAAAATCGGGGATTTCTATCGTATTTGTTTCTTTCCCGGCAAAATCATTTGCGTGTTTAGTATATGAGTCCTTTGTCATTTCTTAACAAAGCGGTCCGGTAACATCTTCCGGTCTCATATCCCGACTCATTCATAACAACGAGCACGATAATATGATACAAACGAGTACGATTTATATCTTATCAAGCGAGCTGAAACGGAGAACTATCATCATACCAGACATATAGACATATCAATGGCGTTTTGAAGGCTTGTCAATATTTGCAAGCGAGTACGTAAATAAAGGGATCAAGTAACAACTTTGAGTTTTTTGTTTACGGACTAGCATCTTCATAAGGTGGGGCACATCATGGGCGTATTAATCTATTTTTCTTATATGTTTTCTATCTCAATCAATCTCATCTCCCTGTTATCATCTACAATCACACTAGTCATATTTCACAGTATGTTCTCTTGTTGTTTTCACCTTGCCATGTATATTAATTTCCAAATCATATGTTGGTTCTATTTGTATGGGATGGAATATAATCCCGTTATGTGGAGGCCGATCTGTATCACATTTCTTGCTTACTCACTCTATAAATGAGCACCAATCGTTTGGCCTTTTTATGGTGGACTTCTGTTGTATTCTCTCATATTTGAGATTATTTACGTCAATGTCTTGTTTATATATTAATATAATCAACGTTTTTTTCTTACGACTAGTAAAAAAAAGGGTCTACACCATTTTTACTCTATTTCCTAAGGATATAAAAAATCTAAAGAAGCTGTAACATCAAATGAACTAAAGCTTTCCTTGGCACAACACGTCCTCACGTGAGCAAATTGGATATGCATGGTTATGACGGATTTCCTTTTCTTGGTGACTTATAATTGCTGGCAATGCATCTATTTGTTGCATGAAAGAAAGCTATTTATTTACCCACACTTTTTCTTTTTACGCGGCAAGATTTCCTTTTTTCTTGGCTACTTATAATTGCGGCAACGCATCAAGCTGTTACTTGCACGAACACTGTTATTTACGCTCACACTTTCTTTTTCTACGGCAATATTACACGAGCTGCCGAAACTCCTAGCACCATATTTTCCATATTTCCTTATAGAACACACATTGCACCATGAAATGACGAGTTCTTGCACACGAATCGGAGAATCAAAGGCGGAATGATTATATTTTCGTTTCTAGTATCATTATAGAGGTTAGACATTTAGTTAGGTAGTTAGCTTAAATGAAGGAGGAGTACATGAATGGGCTAAAATGTTTCAATCGTCACAACATTTAATGCGATGGTGCACATAAGTACACGTGGCATCTAGGTGAGTTGTTTTTCAAATTATAACGCCTTATGGCGTAATTACTAAGAAATTATTTAATATATATATATATATATTATAGTTTAAATGTATTTTGATTAAAATAACTCTAATTTGTTTTGAGTTATAACTCTATAAGTGTTAATGAGTTTTTCAAGAAAACCCTAAAGATTCAAAAAACTTTTAAAAAAATACATATAATAGAAATATTTTTCCTTTGACCTATTTTTTGTGAATAAAATATGTGAACAATTAGACAATGCTTAGGAGAACATTAGTATTATATAATTCTTTTCTCATAATGGAGAAATTCCAAGCTTTTCAACTTTTAACTAAAAGTCTCTACTTGGGATGTTGTGGTCGGAGAATAATATTGTATTGTTTCATGTTCTTGACTTAACTCGATAAATATATAGCGAGATTTTTAGATGAGGCATTCCCGAGATAAATCTTTCTATTGTGTGATTGAAATTTTTTCTCTTTCTTGTTCATGTGATTGTACAATCTTAATTGGTTTCCACAATTTGTAGAGGCGATTCAATATTTTTTTTAGCGGTCACAAGATCGGTTGAATATATTTCGATTTTATACATGGTATCGGAAGAAAGAATCATTATAGAAGAGAAGAACCAATGAACGGTGAATCGAATTTGCGGTTTTATTCTTGAGGACCGGCAATAGATCGGGATGTATTTCTTTGGATTAAGACTCGAAAATGACCTTGAGGGTAATTCAAGTTACATAGCATGGAAGGATAGGATGGAAGAAGTGTTGAAGGACAACATATTGAAGAAATTCATAGAACATGATATTCCATAGCTTGCGACAAAAGATATGCTCAACTTCTTCATGAATGGAAGAAAAGAATGTAGAAAAAGTGGGAAGGATTTTGTTAGAATGAGATCGAGATCATATTTTATTGAACCTACATGGAAAGGAAACTTCATATGCTATGTTGAAGGCCTTAATATATTTGTTTTATAATAGAAGATACCATAGGAAGTTGGCGTTGAAGGACAAACTCAGAAAGATCAAAATGGAGAAGGGTGACAGGATAGAAAAATACTTGATTAAGTTCACTCAATATTGAGATGAGCTTGGACGTTTTGGTGTGACAGCTTCCCAGGATGATTTTGAGATCCTACCACTTCAAGACCTTCCCAAGAGAGGGAATAGCTACGAGAATTTGGTAAATGGGAGGGAGAAGCTACCAGAGTGGGAGAAATTATGTTCTGACTTGGTAAAGAAGAGATTTGATGGAACACCAAATATGGATCCTCATAAAAAACTGATGAAGAGGAGAATTTTTCCTTGACCGGAAAGGAAAATAAATGGAAATGGAAGGCGTCCCATTCCAAATCATATTCTGGTCAAGATGGAAAGAAGTGAAACTTGTCAAAGGTAAAATGCTTTCACTTGCATGAGCTTGGACACTATGCTACAAAGTGTACACACAAGAATACCGACAATAAACCCTCATGAGAAATAGAAGGTAGCACTTGCTTCATAATTTGAGTTGAATTTTACCCTCATCACATGCATGGTGTCATCGGTGATGGGTTATGTGTGGTACTTAGATAGTGGAGGTTCGTACCATATGACCGAAAAAAAATAATTCTTCAGTATATTGGAGGAGAAGGATCTCTAGATGCACATTGAGATTGGAGATGACGGGAGGTATAGCGCTACCGAAATAGGTATAATTAAATTTCATAGGTAGTCAGGTACTCCTCTCACACTAAAATATGTCATATATGTCCCTCGTTTAAATAATAATTTGGTTTCTTTTGCTATGTTGGAATATCATGGATATGATGTGAGATTTAGAAAAGGACAGGTGTTCCTTTGTCACAAAGGCACGGGACATGTGAGTAATATTGGTGTTCAAGTAAAGAACCAATAAAAATTGGATGTAGAATATTGTGTTGACTTGAGCAAAAAAGCAGAGAGGTGGAGATTTGAGACATCAGTGAGTTATGGCATAGGAGATTGGGCCATATACACCATGGCACTTTGAATATCATGCAAAAATTTATAAGACTTCCAAAGGGTGAAATTCATTAGTGAGATACATGCAAAGGGTGTACATTAGGGAAGTATATCAAATCCACCAATCCCGAGAAGGAAAGCTAAGCAAAGGCAGTCCTTGAGAGAGTTCACTCATATGTGTGTGGACAATTCTTGAAATCTTCCACAACAAAACACAAGTATTATATGATTTTTGTAGATGCTTTTTCACGCAAGTGTTGGATTTTACTCATGGAGAAGAAATATCATACGTTCTCAAATTTTTGTGAGTTCAAAGCACTTGTTGAGAAAGATACATGGAAGAATGTGAATTCTCTTAAGAGAGACAATGGTGGAGAGTATGTCTGGAACGAATTCAAAAAAAAAAATTCCTAAGAAGGAATTTGAAGAGAATTGGTAACATCTTGTAACCGACATCATAATGGGGTTGTAGAAAGAAAGAAAAAAAATATTGTGGGATAATAGCGAGCTAAGTTACATTATTAGGACCTACCGTTGCACCTATGCACGGAAGAATGCAACATAATAGTATGTGTGCATAGTATAAGCCCTCATTGGATACTTGGGATGATTATAGTACATGAATCTTTGTCAGGTAAGAGACCATATGTGTTGCATTTAAAAAATTTTGGTTCATCACTTTATTTCCATGTGACCAAATACACGAGGAAGAAGCTAGAGCCAACACTTGAGTTGGGGGTATTTATGGGCTACAATGATACACCTCATAACTATTGGGTGTACTTGCTAGCACATAGGATGATAGTGGTCAGAAGAGATGTGAAGCTTGATGAAGATAAGTTCATGTGAATTTCCCTTGAGAGGGAGCTTCAGTTACATGCAGGTGAGGAAATTTTGGCTCCAAAAGAAGAACCTCGGGATGTGGAGCAGCCACAAGAAGAGGAGAAGAGAGTGGAAGAATCCACTCATGCAGGGCCATATGGAGATGGAAGGAGGCACATGAGAGAGGATGATAGGTTATTTCTTGATGCTAGAGATAATGTGGGAGCACGCACATCATAATGCAGGTAGAGAATATCCCTAGAGTGGTACAATAGCTACACAGATATTACGAGCGAAGGTGTAGTGATAGAGCCATCCTATTTTGAGAAAGCAATGCATAAACTAGTTTGGGTGGATGCCATGGTCGAGGAGTATGACTCCATTATCAGAAACAGTGCATGGTAATTTGTCCTAAGACTAGAGGGGAAGTCAATTGTATGAACTAGGTGGATCTACAGGGTGAAGCAGGCGGTAGATGGGAGTGTGGCGAAACACAAGTCCATGTTTCTAACCAAAGGGTTCTATCAGGTGGAATGGATTGATTATGACGAGATGTTTGCATAAGTTGAAATGTACTCATCAATAAAATCCATCCTTGGAATTTCAATGCATATGGGATGGTATATACATCATATGGATGTAAAGACAACCTTCCTCAATGGCGTGATTGAGGAAGAGGTGTATGTTGAGCATTTGGAATTTTTTGATACCATCGATAGAGAGTCACATGTGTGCAAACTCAAGAGATAATTTTATGGGATGAAGCAAGCGTCTCGTTCTTGGTACACCGAGATCGACAACTACTTCACCGGGTTTGGATTCACCAAGTGTGAAGTAGATGCAAACCTCCACCGTATTATGCTAGAAGGTAAATTTTTTATCATTGTACTTTATGGCGATGATTTGATACTGACAGGTGATGAGCAGCTCAACAAGTCCTACAAAGAGGATCTTGAGAGATAATTTGAGATGAATAGCATGGGGCTCTTGTAGTATTTCCTGGGATTGGAAATATGGAAAAGAGATTGGGAGATATTTTTATCTCAGGGAAGGTATGCCAATGATATTCTTGGGAAATTCCACATGGAGGGCAACAAACCCATGGAAACTCCTCTAGCAGGAAACAAGAGGAAGGAGGATGTTAATTCAGGAGAAGTAGTAGATTATACCATCTACATGAAGCTTGTGGGTTCACTAATGTTTTTGGTGAACATATGACTTGACATATGCTATGTAATTAACTATCTTAGTCAAGCTATGGTTAAGCTTAGCAAGCTCTTTTGGAAGGAACACAGGCATGTGTTGAGATACCTTAGAGGCACTTCATATTTTAGGCTATGGTATAATAGATGGAAAGAGGGAGTGAAGCTTCAAGGCTTCACATATGAATATTGGGCAGGGAGTCCATCCGAAAAGAAGATCACATCAGGGGGAATCTTCAACATTGGATTAGAAGCCCTTTTTTGGTACAATAGGAAACAAAGATCAATTGCATTCAGTTAAATAGATGTAGAGTACATGGTGGCCAATTTGCCAAAATGTGAGGCCATCTAGATGAGGAAGATACTTGCTGGTTTGTTTGGTTGAGAGATGGATCTGAAATTTTTTTATTTTGATAACCAAAGTTGCATCGAACTCTCATTTAATCTATTTTTTGATGGCAAGTACAAGAATATTGATATCTGGTACCGCCATCTCAGATATTGTGTGCAGAGGTGGATTATGTCATTAGAGTACATCCCCACGAAGGAGCGGGATGTAGACATCTTGATGAAGGCATTGTCAAGAGGAAAATAAAGTTCCACAAAGGCAAGATCTAGGTAGCAGAAAATATCTTTCTTGTTGAGAGGGAGTATTGAAATTGGCAATAAGAAATATTTCTAATTTAATTTTCCCTTAATTAAATTAGAAGTAAATTGTAATTCCACATCACGTGACAACTTGCACGAGTTAACTGAGCTAGGAATATTTAGTTATCTCAGTCAATTTGAGTTGGGGGTAAAATTAGAGGCATGTAGAGTTCACTCTAAGTTTTATAGGGTATAGCTATAGTTTATTTTGAGTTCTAATTAGTTTACTGAATTATTTGAGTTAAAATCATTTTAACTAGTACTAACTGAAAGATGAGCTACTGATAGGTCCAATGAATTAAATATGATTTAATTCACATGTGGTGATCAATTAGATAGCTGATAAGTCGCTATAAATATTAGTTTCATGTTAGTTCTAAGAGTGACCAAGTTGATATTGGAGTTAAAGGGAAGAGAACTATTAGTTGTATAATTAGAAAATTTTACATGTCATGCATGAGGTCATCAGGATGCCTTGGATTTATTGTGAAATTAATTAGTTGGAATTTCCTAGTTAATAGGGGCTCATTTATCCCAGGAATGTGTGAGAAGGGTTTGTGATGAAGAGGCAAGGAAGTGGTTAAATATTGGACCAAACATTCTTAGATGAGTGTGAGACTGTCAGAGATAGTGCAGAGGTTTCTCGGGAAGGGAAATATCATTGTATTGTTTCATCTCCCTGACTTAAGGAAATATACAGATAGCGGGGCTTTTAGCTTAGGCTTTCCCCATATAAATCTTTGTGTTGTGCTATTGAAATTATTTCTCCTTCTTAATCATGTGATTGTGTGATCGTAATTGGTTTCCGCAATTTCCATAATTGATTAGGTATTTTGTTTTAGCATATTACAAGATAAATTTAATCTATTTATATTTTCTACAAGTTGCTGCAAAATATTACATTATTGTTGTTGTCAATATCATTCGTTGTTGCATTTGTTGACTGATGAGAAGGATATAATGTGATCAAATTTGACACAGGCTCCACGCGAGCATCTTATATACTTATAGTAGTTCATAGTTGGAATTATTGTCTATTGAGCACTCCTGATTGCATATTGTTTCCTATGATCAGTTCATGGTTATTAATATTTTCATCAGTCCTATTTCATTATTCACTACTAGAAAATATGTGTGCTCCTATCACTATGACATGGGTTATCAATAATGATTGAATTGCATGGGATGAAATTATCGATGATACCTTATTGCTGCTAAATCAGTCCTTCTAATGCACTTGATGAGGAAGATATGTATGTTATTCTCATTAACGATAATCAATATGATACTGATCAATTTTGTTCTACTTAGTGGCTTTTGATGCTCGATGTCTTTTAGTTTTACATATGTTGTTTTTTCATGGAAATAATATGTATATTATACGTAAGATTTTGTGATCCAAGAGATTTATATATTTTTTTTTTCTCGAGGATTGTGGCTCATTATTCACTACTGGAAAATATATGTGCTACTATCACTATCACGTGGGTTATCAATGATGCTTAACTTTCATGTGATGAAGTTATGGATAATACCTTACTGTTGGTAAATGATTCCTTATGATTCACTTGATGAGGAAGATATGTATGTTATTCTCACTAATGATAATCAATATTCTTTTGATAAATTTCGTTCTACTTAATGGCTTGCGATGCTCGAGGTCTCTTAGTTTAACATATGTTGTTGGTCCATGGGAAGAATATGTATATGCTTCCTATGATGTTGTGATCCAAGATATTGATATATTTTTGCTACAAGAGGATTATGGCTCTTCTTGTATTTGGAGAGATTGCGATGAATTTAATGATCCAAGGTCAAGGAGATGAGCTACTCACAAATATTTATTACGAAATATTTTGCTGCTACTACAATTATTTATTATTTTTTATATATAGTGCATATTTTGCCTCATGATGATGTTCTTCTTATGAGGATGTTTATATTTTTATCATGTTATTTATGTTGTCTTTTCCAGATGATTATTTTATTGATGCCTACAAGGAACATGGTGGTTTCTGATAATAATTATCGTGGTTTTGCTACAAATACACCATTGGTGAGATCATTGTTTAAGGATGAGATATTGCATAGAGCATATATTGTTGTTCATGGATGCCATTTCATTGCATAGGGATTACATTAAGGAAAGCACACTTTTGTGCATTTGTAAAATTCATGCATAATTATTGCTCTATCTTTCTAGTGTATTGGTCATGAAAAAACCTATGTGATAATCATTGTAAAATTATATCATGTATCTCAATTGGGATCAAGCCACGCCATATGTGTAACAACATTATTTTGGGTGACTGATGTAAAAATTCAATCCATAGAGTTCATGTTCATGAAAAAGGTCATATGTGCATATTGATAGTCATGTATATTCTCAAAGGGAACCTAACATATGCTCAGGGAGAGATTTCTTAGTATATATATTTCATGGTTGATATAATCGAATCAAACTTACAATGTTAAACTATACATGGGGAGTAATAATATCAACATGGTTCTGCCCTTTGAACTTGATGTCAAAGTGGGAGAGAAGAATTGTTGTTTGCAGGAGGTTTCCATCAAGTCCAAAGGGTGATATTTTTGGCATTATGGATAATTTATTGTCTTCGATGGAAACCTACATGGAAACTATGACCCAGATGTAAAATGTGTTCTCCTTGATGTTGATTTCTCATATTATGTCACACTCTTGTTATGCCTAGCTAATCTATGGATGGATGATTAATACAAAGATGTGTTGAACCATTAGAAATTCCCTTGGGTCTTTCAAGGACCCAGACGACCCTAAGGACAAAAAAGGGGTTTACCTGGTTCCTTGTTCTTGTGGTATTCCCTATATTGGAGAAATGGGTCGGTCCATTAAGAAGAGAAATCAAGAGCATGTTGCAGACATTAGGCACAATCGTTCATGCACATCAGCTCCAGCTGAACATGTAGAAAAATATTGTCACCATGTCTATTTTGAGGACTCCAAAGCCACTGCTAAGGTTTATCACTTCCACCATAGGAAGCTTAGAGAGGCTATCAATATTGAGAGGCATGGTAGTAATATCAACAGGGATGATTTTTGGAAATTGAGTTAGAGCTGGACTCCGGCTCTCTCTATGTGAGTCCTCCCCATCTTGCTTGGGTTCTTATTACCTTAGGTATTTGATTTTATTTCCTTGTTTTATTTCCGTTCTTTTTGGATCCTTGTTTTTATTATTTCTTCATTTCTCTAATAATAACCCCTAGAAAATTCTTTGGTTATTATTAATATTATTTATCCATACTTAAGCCTATGTCTTTATTATTATAATATTTTCCTATATATTCCTTCCTTCTTTATTAATTTATAATATTTTGAGCCTATTCGAAACTTTATTATTTCCATCAATTTATATGGTTATAATATATAGAGTCCTAATAACCCCTTCTTAACCTTTATGAATTAGAATTATTATAAGACATAGGTAATAAAAAATTTTAATCCTTTTATTATTATTATAAATCCCTTTAATTAAAATATTTATAAATTAAAAATTTTGTAAATTATTTATAATTTTTAATATTATTTCCTTAATAACTAATTAATTAATTCACTATAGAACCTATGTGTGTATGTGTGTGTCCATTGAATTCTGTATTTTTTATATATATATATATATATATATATATATATATATATATATATATATATATATATTTCTTTCTTTTATATATATATTACTTTTCTATTTTATATAATATATTTAGTTATTTCAAAATAGGAAACATATATACATATGTTTCTAAATAAAATTATATTTCTAAATATTACATGTCAAATCTACATTAAAAATTGAATGAATTATCAATTTCTGTAAATAAATTATTAATAGAATAAAATTTATCTCTTTATACAATGTATATTAAGTTATTTTAACTAACTAGTACAACTAGATTAATAATAATAATACATTTGATATAGCCAAAATATTCATTTGTATCTACCCTTGATATATATATATATAGCAACAAAAATATTATTATTAACTATTAATATAAACATATTATTATTAACTTTGATTTCACTTAACCCTTAACCCTTGCTTTGAAAATTTCGAGGAAATTGGTGGGTGATTGGACATCAATTTTTTTAAATTTATTAAAAACCAATGCATCTGAAAAAACCCTGTAACACACTATAGCCCTTTGATAAACATTTCATTTAGAAGTAGCATATGATGAACATATTCCCTTAAGAATCAATCTAGGTGGTCAATTAAAAAAAAATAGTCAAGAAATCCTCAACCACCTTAAGTTGAAATATGAAGTCTTTATTTAAAATATAACATGTCAAGTCTACATTAAAATTTGAATAAATTATCAATCTCCCTAAATAACCTATTAATATAATAAGAGTTATCTCTTTATACAATCTATATTAAACTTTTTTTACTATCTAGTACAACCAAATTAAAAATATTAATGTGCTTGATATAACACAAAGCTTCGTTTGTATCTAAGATTGATAAATAAATAACAAAAAAAAACTATTGAAAAAAAAACATTATTGTTGACTTTGATTTTACTTAACCTTTAAGAATGCCAGGTCTTGATGAAAAACATAAGTGTTAAAGAATTTTTGTCCTTTACAACCAAGATATAAGAGAGTTTTTCCAAAATTACACAAGCTTTCAAAACTCTATTGATACAATCTATATTAATATTTTTTAACTAACTAGTACAACCACATTAAAAATATTAATGTGTTTGATATAAGAGAAGGCTTCATTTGCATCTTCCAGTGATAAATATATAACAAAAAAACCTATTGTAACAAACTTATTATTATTAACTATTACAACAAAATTATTATTATTAACTTTGATTTTACTTAATGCTTAACCCTTAAGAATCTCAGGTCTTGATAAAAAAATGAATCTTAGGTCTGGATAAAAAATGGGTGTTAAAGAGTTCATCTTTTACAACAAAGATATAAGGTCGTGTAGGCTTCATTTGTATCTACCATTGATAAATACACTAGCCTAGATCCATTTTAACTTTGGATTTATCAAGCACCGAGAGAGATCAAATCTTTAGAGGTGCAAACCTCTTTTTTGAGTGCAAACCTTAAAATATTTAGAGGTGAAAACCTCTTTTCTGAGTGCAAAACTTGCAAAAAGGTTTGCATGTTTGCACCTCCAAATATTTGATCCCTCTTGATAGATCCTGAGTTAACATGGACCTAGGCTCGTTTTTTACACATTTAGAAATAAATTCTTGAAATTACTTTGTTTCGTTTTTTACACATTTAGAAATAGATTCTTGAAATTACTTTGTTTCAGAGACGGGAAAAGTTTCAGACAAGGCATAAATTAAATCATTCTAATTTGGTGGTCTTTCGCCCAAGGAAAAAATTAAATCATTCTAATTTGGTGGTAAGAGTGATTCATTGCACGTGATTGCATCCATGGAGTCCAACTAGATGAAAAGGTAAAAACAAAAAGGTAGAAAAAAATAAAATGCAGGAGAAAACTAAATCAAACCTACAAATTTATGGTAGTTCCGAAATCCTTTCTCACAAACATTATTCCAACAAAAATATTATAATTAAATAATACAACAAAAATATTATTATTAACTTTGATTTTACTTAACCCTTAAGAATCTCAAATGAATAACAAAAGTGTTAAAAGACTTTTTATCTTTTACAACCAAGATATAACACAATTTTTCTAAAATTAGGGATGACTAGGAAATTGGTGGGCATTTGGACATCAAATTTTTAAATTTATTAGAAGTCAATGCAACCTAACAAACTCTCTACACTACAACCCTTGATAATCATTGACTAAGCATATGCTAAGCATATTCCCTTAAGAATCAATCTTGGTAGTCAATTTAAAATAAAAATAAAAAAACAATAGATGTTCATCAACCTTAACTTTAAATAAGAAGCCTTGGGCTAATATATATATATATATATATATATATATATATATATATATATATATATATATGATTTAATATTAATACATCTCATTTGGAAGTAGAAAACATATATTCAAAGGACTCTATTTAAAAAAATAAAAAATTATAACATTTAATATTTAAAATGTTATCTCTCAACTCCGTACCAAAAAAATAATACTATTTGAGTAACAAATCTCACGATATAGCCTATTAATGAAATAAGAATTTCCTCTCTATATAATACATATTAAACTTTTTTTTATATAAATATTTTTTTATATTTTTTTTTTTTTGTTTTTTTTTTTTTAGCTGTGGTTCACGGTCATTGAGTGGCCGCTACATCCACGGGTAATAATCCGGTAGATCCACCCGAAGGGATCAGCCGTTTCGGGGCCTAACCCCAAGGGGGTCGAGGAGATTTGACCTCGTGACCTTCCATATGGCAAGGTACTTAGCAACGAGAACTCGACCATTTGAGCTATCCCTTGGGGCTAAATATTTTTTTATAGTTATATATCAACTCAATATTATATGTATCCCTTACACTAAAAATGAAAATATAATTATTTTTTAATTTAAATTACTTTGTTTTTTTTATATACATTTATATAAGTTTATGGTATCAAATATGGATATTGAAATATTTTATTTGTAACAAATAATAAACTATTTTTTGTTATTAATATATTTTTATTTTAACTATTACAAAGTAAATAAATATAAAAATGAATATCGAATTATATTATTTTAACATGCTATTTATCAACTCTATATTAAAAATTGATGAAATGTTTCTGTTATTTTTATATTTTAATTTTTAAATGTACTTTTCATTTTATTATTTTTAAACATAATATTAAATGACAATATCTTTTTCTAAAGTGTAGACAACTTTTTCTATATAACAAAGATTAAAAATTTAAAATTTGTACAAATTACATATCAACTCTATATTAAAAAATAAATAAATTACAAATCTCTCTTTACACATTATTAACTAAATAAAGATTTGTTAATATAAATATCATTTTATTATATTTAAATATAACATTAAATTACAACATCTTACAGATATTAAACCATATAACATGTTTCTTTTAAACAACAAATTGAAGATTTATTTTTTTGTTTTAAGGAGATTGTATGTATGTCGGGTAAAATTCAAGATTTAATATTTTTTTTGAAAGATGCTCTATTTCATCTGGTTTAACCTCAGTCATGCTTCATTTTCATTTTCTTTAATTAATAGAAGTTTAGAAGTAAGGTTCAAGATTTAAAGTTTCATCATGTTTCTCCCATATTTATTATTTTTAAATATAGACTTAAACGACAACATCTCGTATGTCAACCAGGAATCGAGATTTAAAATTTCATGCCAGCATATTTGACTTGAAGTGATGTGATTTAGTAGTATTATGCTCACCGAATATTTAATTCCTATCACTCCGGCCTTGTCGCAATTTATAATTTTGCGTCGGCTGGTTTTATTGGCCATCTCATCTCATTTGTGCTTCATATCTTTGTTTCTCAAATTTTTGGAAATTTTCTATCTTTTTCCCGATATCAATGACGGCTTCGAAAGAAATTTTAATGTTGGGAGTTTTCATTTTTTCCCTCTTCTTGCTATCTCTTGTAACAATAGTCTTATGAGCAATGGCAAAACCAGAGACGACGCCATCACGTAAAATTCCATTGAATCTTTTGGTTAAGAAAAGTTCAAAAGCTTAGAGTTGCTCACTTATGGCAATAGTGTTATACAATATTAATGTCTAACTCTTATTTAACAGCCCTAGGAGATGATGGTGCCTCTGGAAACAAGGTAGAACACCTACAGGAAGTGCAAATGCCACTAGGTAAAATACCACTGAATCACTCGTGGTTCATTTTTTTTTATGGCCACAACATCCTAAGTAGAGTATTTTCGTTAAGAAAAGTTGAAAAGCTTGGAGTATAATATTAAACTGTTTGGGTGCATTTTTGCTCTTTTTCTGCTATCTCCTATAACAGGCATAAAATATGATCTCACCTTTGGAAAACCCACAAACAACATCGACAACTTCAGCGAAAATACCACTGAATCAATCACTGGTTTTTCTCTCGTCGCAACATCCCAAGTATATAATTTTAGTTACACAAAGTTGAAAATCTTGGAGTTGCTCCATTATGATCAAGGCATTGTATAATCTTAATGTTCTCTGAAGCATTGTCTAATTATTCACATGTTCTATTCACTAAAGAATGTTCCATATGACTAACAGAAAAGAATTCTTCAATATCTTGGAGGAGAAGGATATCTATATGCACATCGATATGGGAGATGAGGAGAGATATAGTGATGCCGGAATAGGTAAAATTGCCTTTTCTAGGGATTCAGGTACTCCTCTCACACTAAAATTTGGCACGTACGTTCCTGGTTTAAAGAAGAATTTGCTTTATTTTTCTATGTTATAGGACCATGGCTATGATGTGATATTTATCAAAGGACACACATTCCTTCATCATAAATCCAAGTGATAGGTGTAGAATATTGGTGTTGGAGTAAAGAACATCTAGCAATTTGATGTAGAAGACTGTGATGCCTTGAGCACGAAAGAAGAGAAGGTTGAGAGCTGAGACATCAGTGAGTTATGGCAGAGAATATTGGGCCATATGCACCATGGTTCTTTGAAGATCATGAGGAAGATTTCTACATGACTTCCAAAGGGTGCAATTGACCAACGAGATACATGAAAAGGGTGTACATTATGGATGCATGTCAATGCCACCATTCATGATAAGGAAAGTTGAGGAAAGGTGATCCTTAAGAGATCTCATTCAGATGTTTGTGGACCATTTGTAACAACTTCGACAAAAAAAATAGGTATTGTGTGATTTTTGTAGACAATTTTTCACGCAAGTGTTGGATTTTCTTCACGCAGAAGAAATATCAAAGGTTCTCAAAGTTTTTTGAGTTTAAAGCACTTGTCAAGAAATATATAAGGAAGAATGTGATGGCTCTTAGGAGCGACAATGGTGGATAGTATGTCTCGAATGAATTCAAGAAATCATGTGTCTCAGAAGGAATTCAAAGAGAATATATCGCACCTCATAAGACACATCATAATGGGGTTGCAAAAAGGAAGAACAAAACTATTATGGGAACAACACAAGCTATGTTACATAATCATGGCCTATAGTTGGATGTGTGGGTGGAAGCATGCAACACACCAATATTTGTGTAGAATAGAAGTCCTCACTTGATACTTGGGATGAGTACACTAGAGGAAGATTTTTCAGGTAAGAGACCAGATGTGTTGCATTTTAAAATTTTTGGTTCATCAGTTTATTGCCATGTGACAAAATATTCCAAGAATAATCTAGAGACAACAACTGATTTGGGGATATTTGTGGGGTACACTAATACACCTCAAAATTATTTGTGTACTTTCCACCATAGAGGATGACAGTGGTCATAAAAGATGTGAAATTTGATGAAGATAAGGCCATGCAAATTTCCCTTAAGAGGGATATTTAGTTGCATGTGATTGAGAAGATTTTGGTTCTAAAATAAGAAACTTAGGATGTGGATCAACCACAAGCATACGAACAAAGAGTGTAAGGATCCACTCATGCAGGGCCATCCAGTGATGGAAGGAAGCACACCAGAGAGGCTGACATGTTGTTGCTTGATGCTAGAGAGAATGTGAGAGCACCCACACCACAACGCATAAAGAGAATATCCACAGAGTGGTACACCGGCTACATGACTCTTATGTGAGAAGGTGTAGTGATAGAGCCATATTATTTTGAGGAAGAAATGCAACAACTAGTTTGGGTTGATGCCATGGTTGAGGAGTATGACTCCATTACCAGAAAAAATGCATGGGAATTTTCCCAAGACCACAGGGGAAGTCAGTTGTAGGAACTAGGTAGATATACAAGGTGAAGCAACTAGCAGATGGGAGTGTCGAGAAACATAAGGCCAAGGTTGTGGCCAAAGGGTTATCCTAGGTTGAGAGAATTTATTATGATGAGACCTTTTCACCAGTCACAAGGTACTCATCAAGCAGATCCATCCCTGCACTTTCAGCGTAGATGGGATGGAAGATACATCAGATGGATGTAAATAAAACCTTCCTCGATGGGGTGATTGAGGAATAGGTGTATGTTGAGAAAACAAAAGGTTTTGAGACCTTCGACAGAGAGTCGCATGTGTGCATACTCAAGAGAGAAATGTATGGGCTAAAGTAAGCACCTTGTGCTTGGTATAGCACGATCAATAGCTACTTCACCAAGAGTGAAGGAGATGCAGACCTTTACCATATTATGGTAGAAGGTATAATTTTGTTCATTGTACTCTATTTTGATGATTTGATACTCACAAGTGATGAGCAGCTCATCAAGTCTTGCAAGATAATTTGATATGAAGGACATGGGGTTCTTGCACTATTTCCTGGGATTGTAAATATGCAAAAAATATGGGGAGGTATTTCTATCTCAACGAAAGTATGCCAAATAGATTCTCAGGAAGTTCCACATGCAGGGAAGCAAACCCATGGATACTCCTCTAACAGGAAACTCGACAAAGGAGGATGCTACTTTAGGCGAAGTAGTATATGCTACCACCTACAAGAATCTTGTGGGTTGACTCATGTATTTGGTGAATACATGACTTGACATATGTTATGAAATTAACCAACTTAGTCAAGCTATGTTTAATCCTACCAAGATCTTTTGGAAGGAAGGGAAGCATGTGTTGAGATAACTTAGAGGCACTATAGAGTTTGGGCTATGGTACAGACAGATGGTGGTAGTGAAGCTTCAAGGCTTTACAAATGCAGATTTGGTAGGGAGTCCATCTGATAGGTAGAGCACATCAGGGGGAATCTTTAGCATTGAATCAACATTAGTTTCTTGGTACAAGAGGAAACATAGATCAGTTTCACTCAGTTCGATAGAGGTAGAGTACATGGCGGCTAGTCATGCAACATGTGAGGCCATCTCAATGAGGAAGATACTTTTTGGTTTGTTTGTTTGATATATGGATCATAAAATTATTTATTGCGGTTACCAGAGTTGCATTAAGCTCTCAGTTAATCTTGTTTTCGATGATAGGTCCAAGCATATTGATATCTATTACCACCATCTCAGATATTGTGTGCGGAGGCAGATTATGTCATCAGGGTACATTCCCACAAAGGAGCAGGAAGTAGACATCTTGATGAAGGAACTGTAAAGAGGAAAATTTGAGTTCCACAAATGCAAGATCGGGTAGCAGATAATCCCTTTCTTATGGTGAGGGAGTGTTGAAATTGGAAACAAGGAAGGATTCTAATTTAATTTTCTCTTTTTTTAATTAGAAGTAAATTGTAATTCCACATCACATGACATCTTGTGTGACCTAACTAAGTTAGGAAGACTTAGTTAGCTCCATAAATTCGAGTTGGGGGTCAAACTAGAGACATATAGAGTTCACTCCAAGTTTTAGAGGGTCCAATTACAATTTATTTAGATTTGTAATTAGTTATCTCAATTATTTGAGTTAAAATCAGTTTAACTAGTTATAAATAAGAGATGAGCTAGTGATAGGTCCAGTGAATTAAATATGATTTAATTCACATGCATCAATCAATTAAATAACTAGTAATTTTCACTATAAATATTTGTTGCATGTTATTTCTAAGAGTGACCCAGTTGATATTGGAGATAAAGGGAAGAGAACTATTAGTTGTATAATTAGAAAATTTTCAAGTCATCCATGAGGTCATCAGGATGCCTTGGATGTATTGAACAATAAATTAGTTGGAATTTCATAATTAGTATGGGCTCAATTATCCCAGGAATATGTGAGCAAGGTTGGTCAGAAAGAGGCAAGAAAGTGGTTAAATATTGGACCAAACTTGCTTAGATCAGTGTGAGACAGTCAGAGATAGAGCAGAGGTTTTTGAGGAAGGGAAATAACATTGTATTACTTCATGTTCTTGACTTAATTCAATATATAGATAGCGAGGTTTTTAGTTGAGGCTTTCCCCACATAAATCTTTGTTTTGTGCGATTGAAATTATTTCTCTTTCTTATTCATGTGACTATGTAATCGTAATTTTTTTCCACAATTTGTAAAATTGATTCAGTATATTGTTTTAAAATATTACAATATCACCTGAATCTATTTAGATTTTGTATAAGTTATTGCAAAATATTATATTATTGTTTCCATCTATATCATTCGTTGGTGAATTTGTTGATTGATGAGAAGGATATAATGTGATCATAACTGACACGGGATTAACGTGAGCATATTTTATACTTCTAATCATTCATTGTTGGAATTATGGTCTATTGAGCTCTCCTTATTGCATAATTTTTCCTATGATGATTTCATGGTTATTGCTCCTAACATCGGTCCTATTTCATTATTCACTATTGGAAAATATATGTGCTACTATTACTATGACATGGGTTATAAATGATGCTTAAATTGCATGTGATGAAGTTATAGGTGATGCCTTATTGTTGGTAAATCGACCCTTATGATGCACTTGATGAGGAAGATATGTATGTTATTCTCACTAATTATCATCAATATGCTTTTGATCAACTATGTTCTACTTAATGGCTTGTGATGTTCGAGGTCTCTTAGTTTTACACATGTTCTTGACCCATGGAAAGAATACGTATATGCTTCATATGATGTTGTGATCCAAGAGATTGATATATTTTTGCTATAGGAGGATTGTCGCTCTTCCTGTATTTGGAGAGAGTGTGCTGACTTTGATGATCCAAGGTCAAGGAGATGAGCTACTCACAAATATTTATTACAAAATATTATGCTACTACTACAACTATTTATTATTGCTTATATATAGTGCATATTTGGCCTCATGATGATGCTACACTGTCTTATCTTCTTATGAGGATGTTTATATTTGTATCATGTTATTTATGTTTTTTTTTCCATATGATTACGTTATATATGCATATAAGGAACACGGTTGTTATTGATAATAATTATCATGGTTTTTCTACAAATACGCCATTGATGAGATCACTATTTAAGGATGAGATATTGCACAGAGCATATATTATTGTTCATGGATGCCATATCATTTCATAGGGATTGCATTAAGGAAATCACACTTTTGTGCATTTGTAAAATTCATGCATAATTATTGCCCTACCTTGCTAGTGTATTGGTCATGAAAATACCTATGTGATAATCATTGTAAAATCCAGTCATGTATATCAATTGGGATCAAGGCATGTCATATGTGTAACCCCATTATTTTGGGTGATTGATGTAAAAATTCGGTCCATAGATTCCATGTTTATGAAAAAAGGTCATATGTACTTATGGATAGTCATGTATATTCTCAAAGGGATCTTAACATATGCTCAGGGAGATAATGCTTAGTATTTGGATTTCATGGCTCATATAGTCGGATCCAACTTACATTTTTAAACTCTACATGGGGAGTAATACTATCAACATGGTTCTTCCCTTTGAACTTGATGTCATCGCAGGAGAGAAGACTTGGTGTTTGCACGAGGTTTCCATCAAGTCCAAAGGGTGATATTTTTGGCATTATGGCTAATTTGTTGTCTTCGATGGCAACCTACATGTCAACTATGACGCGAATGTAAAATGTGTTGTCCTTGATGTCAATTTATCATATGATGTCACACTATTTTTATGTCTAGCTAATCTATGGATGGATGATTAATAAAAATATGTGTTGAACCATTATAAATTCCCTTGAGTCTGTCAACGACCCAGTTGACCCTAAGGACAAAAAGGATTTTACCTAGTTCCTTGTTCATGTGGTATTCCTTATATTGGAGAAACAGGTCAGTCTATTAAGAAGAGAATATAGGGGCATGTTGCAGACATTAGGCACAATCGTTCCTCCACATCAGCTCCAACTGAACATGTAGAAAAATCTTGTCACCGTGTATGTATTGAGGACTCTAAAGCCATTGCTAAGGTTGATCACTTCCACCATAGGAAGCTTAGAGAGGCTATCGAGATTGAGAGACATGATAGGAATCTCAATAGGGATGATGTTTGGAAATTGAGTAAGAGCTGGACTCCAGCTTTCTCTATGTGAGTCATCCCCCTCTTGCTTGGGTTCTTATTGCCTTAGGTCTTTGAGTTTATTTCCTCACTTTATTTCCATTCTTTTTGGATCCTTCTTTTTCTTATTTCTTCATTTATCTAATAACAACCCCTAGAAAATTCTTTGGTTATTATTAATATTATTTATCCATCCTTAAGCCTATATCATTATTATTATAATATTTTCCTTTACTTTTTTTTTCCACAGAAAAAAAATCGAACTTTCTATTAATAATAGATAGTCACATAGCATATGCAGAGCATTTCAGATCAGCTCCATTCCCCTTTTTTCCAAAATTTGAATGGTGGTCTCAACTTCTTTCTAACACCTGAGGGTATTGCCCAAGCAACCTGTATACAAAAAGATCAAAAAGAGAGGCATCTCCCATTATTCTTCATCCCCCGGCGAAAAAACTGAAACATAGATGAGAACAAAAGGAAAAAAGCCATCAAAAGCACAGGCTTCCATATCAAAAAAATGGAGGGCCGGCAGTAGGAACTATCTCGGTCTCCAGTAGAGTTATAAAAGAGTTTTGTAAAAAAGAGGACCCAGAACCTCCTTACATAGGGAAAACAATTCTAGGCCAGCATTAAAAAAGTAACAGTTTGTAGTTTATCAGCATATTATGTACAAAAGGAAATAAAAGCTTGAAATTAATCAAAGACCGGCTGTTCCAGAAAGTGAACAGCCCCATTTTCCATCTCAGTTATTGTCCAGGACCCCATATCTTGCTGAGAACCTGCTTTAGATAGGCGGTCTGCGTCCTGGTTCCTTTCCCTGTAAATGTGACAAACAGATATCTCAGTGAAAAAACTTTTGAGCCGAAGAATCTCTTTAAGAAAAGGTAACAAAATGTAATTCCTGCACTGATGAATCCCATTAAACCAATTCACAATGTTCTTAGAGTCACCAAAAATCTGAATCTGCCTCAAATGTTTCGAAATCAACCAGCAAAGGAGAAGATGGAGGGCTTTGAGTTCAGCAAAGTTGTTGGACCCTTGTCCAAGGCCCACTGAAGCACATAAGGATTTTTCACGAGATAGATGAATCACCAAACCAGCACCACACTGCCCATTTAGAGCTGAGGCTCCATCAAAATAATCCCATGAAATTGAGCCCTTTATAGCTTCAGGTTGAATGTTACGAGGGGGGCCCGGACCAAGGGGGGATGGGATGCTATCATAAATGGCAGCACCTTCTGCGACCAACCTTTCAATAGGGAAAGACTGATCATGAAAAATAACCCTATTCCGAGCAATCCAAGTACCCCACGCAATCAGGAGGGGAATAGATCTTACTTTGTCATCTGGAGCCTCGTGCCACCATTGGGTCCAGGCTTGCAAAAGGTCTTCTCATTGCCATCTATAGGGGACATTAATAAGCGTTAAAGATTCAGCCCAGAGGCTAACATTGAAGGGGCATTGAAGAAATATGTGGAGAGAAGATTCTTCATTATTTTTACAAAGGGAGCACCACCCCGGACCCAATTTTCCCCTCTTTTGAAGAAAATCCCACGCAGGAACTTTTTTCTGCAGGATACACCAGAAAAAAAGTCTGGTCTTGGTTGGGAATTTCAATTTCCAGATCGTTTTATACCACCAAGCTAGGGCCTCCCACCCTTGTTGATACATCAACCATTTGTATCCCATCTTGGGAGAATAGACTCCAGAGTGTGCATGAACCCAGCGCAGTTCATCTCTTGAGTCAGAGATCCGAACTAAAGAATTTTGTAAGGATGAAACATATAAGCACCATTCCTCCATCCATCTTTCTTCCAAAAGCAGGTCCATCCCTGAGAGCCAGCCTTGTTTCACAAGGGAGGAGGAATGCACATCAGCTACCTGACTCAAAGTGTATATACCTCTGCCATTTGGGAAGGTTACCAGATCCTTCGAAAGAGAGAAGTGCCCCAGTCAAGGACATATCCATGAATAATGTACTTTCTTTTAATAAAAGTCGACCAAAGCGATTCTGTCGAGATTAATCTCCAAGCCAATTTGGCTGCAAGGGATTTAGAAAAAGAGAGTAAGTTTTTTATACCCCAACCTCCCCACTCCTTGGGTCCGATGATTTTATCCCATGCAACCCATGGGGTGACATTATCCACTTTAGAGCCAGCCCAGAGAAATCTACTGCATAAATTTTCAATAGAGGCCAGAATACCTTTCGAAACCCATGAAAGACTGGCCCAATACACCAGAATTGCCATAAACACTGACTTGATTAAAACCAACCTTCCTACCCTTGAAAACCATTTGAGACTCCAATGATTGATTTTTTTTTCAATTTTTGTGAGGAGCCACTTCCAGTCATGGATTCGATAATTGTCGAGCTTGAGATGAAACCCCAAATACTTAAAATTATCCTGAATGGATCTGACCTCAAAATGTAGTAGCGCTTCTGCCCTTCCAATTTATTCAAAAGAAAGACCAGAGGTAGTGAGAGTCGATTTTTGAACATTGATTTGGAGACCTGTTGCCCTCAAAAAGAGGTCCAAGATATTTTTCAAAGATCGACAATCTTCCAAACTCCCATTACAAAACAACAAAATGTCATCTACAAAGAGAAGATGATTAATACAGAGGTTAGCCACCACTTCAATTCCTTTAAGCTGACCCTGTCTTTTTGGCTTATGAATCATTAAACTAATCCCTTCTGCAGCCAGAAGGAACAGAAGGGGCGAGAGAGGGCAACCTTGCCTTAAACCTCACTCGGGATTGAAAAAGTAAGTGGCTGCTCCATTTATCAGAATAGCAATAGAGGAAGAGGTCACACAGCTCATTACCCATCTAACAAAATCATATCTGAAACCAAGATGAGTAATCAAGATGCATAAATACAACCAACTTATTCGATCATAGGCTTTTGACAAATCAATTTTAATAATAGCCCCTTTCTTCCCACTTCTCTTCAGGCTATGAAGAGTTTCTTGGGCTACACCCACGGCTTCATGAATCTATCTACCATCCAAGAACTCAAATTTTTCAGAGGAGATATGTCGAGATAAGAAAGGCTTTAATCTTGAGGAAATGACTTTTGCAATTATTTTATAGACACAGGTACACAGGGAGATGGGTCGGAAGTCAGCAAAAGAGTCAGGATGGTCGAATTTGGGGATCAGGGCTAGAAAGGTAGAGTTGAAGGGTTGGAAGATGGACCCCATACACCTAGACTCCTCCACGACCGCCACCAGCTCATCCCCTAAAGATTCAAAAAAATGCTGAAAAAATACAATATTCCAACCATCTGGACCTGGACTTTTATCCTTCTGCATATCTTTTAGGATATCTTCCACTTCTTGTTTTGAGACAGGAACCATGATAGCCTCATTTCCTTCTTCGTCAATGAAACTGGGAAAGAATTGGGCGACTCTGGTAACCTCGACTATGGAAATTTCTGCAGGAGCTTTAAACAGAGATTTGAAATGACAGATGCCCAAGGATGCCAATTCCTCAAAATATTTAGCTAGTTCGCCATTTTCCTTGCGGAGTTCCCAGATAGTGTTTGAGAGTTTCCAGCATTTTGCAAAGTTCTGAAAAAACTTTGTGTTTTCATCTCCCGCTTGAAGCCAGATCGCTCTGCTTTTCAAATGCCAACTCTCTTCCCTGAGCTATAGAATACTCCTTCTGGAAGCCTCCAACTCCTTGATTCTTGCCCTGGATTCGACAGAGGCCTAGCCTCCCCCTTCGGGATCTTCCAACATCATCAATTCAGAGTTGAAATTTTTCAATTCCTCTTCTTCCTTAGCTTTCTTTTGAGCAGCCCAAAGTTTGAACGTTGCTTTCAATTTCTTAAGGTTATTCAAAAGGAAAGAGCTCCTGGATGTTTCAGGACTAAAGCTGTCTTTCTCCCAAGTTGCATGAAACAGTTCATTATATGAATCATCCTTTAGCCTGGAGGAATTGAATTTAAAAGGGATTCCCAGCTTTTTACCATCACATTTGATTTCCAAAAAAATAGGAAAATGGTCAGAGACACCTCCTTCCCCAACCCAATGACGATAGATCAAGATTTTTTCCACCCAGGCTTCACACAACAAAAAATGATCTAGTTTTTTACCCACCCAATCCAGCCCAACTCTTCGGTTCCTCCATGTGGGACGCAATTTGAGGAGGGGGACGTCCACCAGACGAGACAAGGCCAAATTATTCCTAAAAAAATCTGTGAGAGGGTCCTCCCTGGCAGAGGCACCCCAAGACTCCGCTTCTCCCAAGGAGAAATTCATGTCTCCGCCAATGATTAGGTTTGGGTGGGAGAGCCAAGAGGATCTGAAGAAAGAGGTCCAGAAGCGTTCCCTTTCCACACATGGCCCATAAACGTTCAGGGAAAGGAACGAAAGGTTCAACTCGCTTGAATAGAGCTCTAGTGCCAAAACATTCTCAGATCCCCAGGAAGAAATGTATCTAAACTTCTTTGAGTTGAAACTCGAGACCACTCCCCAACATCGACAACTTTAGCGAACATACCACTAAATCAATCACTGGTTTTTCTCTAGTTGCAACATCCCAAGTATATACTTTTTGTTATGCAAAGTTGAAAATCTTGGAGTTGCTCCATTATGATAAAGGCATTTTATAATCTTAATGTTCTCTAAAGCATTGTCTAATTATTGACATGTTCTATTCACTAAAGAATGTTCCATACGACTGATAGAAAAGAATTCTTCAGTATCTTGGAGGAGAAGGATATCTATATGCACATCGATATGGGAGATGACGAGAGATATAGTGATTCCAGAATAGGTAAAATTTCCTTTTCTAGGGATTCAGGTACTCCTCTCACACTAAAATTTTTCACGTACGTTCCTGGTTTAAAGAAGAATTTGGTTTATTTTTCTATGTTATAGGACCATGGCTATGATGTGATATTTATCAAAGGACACGCATTCCTTCATCATAAATCCAAGTGATAGGTGTAGAATATTGGTGTTGGAGTAAAGAAACTCTAGAAATTTGATGTAGAAGACTGTGCTTCCTTGAGCATGAAAGAAGAGAAGGTTGAGAGCTGAGACATCGGTGAGTTATGGCAGAGAATATTGGGCCATATGCACCATGGTTCTTTGAAGATCATTAGGAAGATTTATACACGACTTCCAAAGGGTGCACCTGACCAACGAGATACATGAAAAGGGTGTACATTATGGATGCATGTCAAAGCCACCATTCATGATAAGGAAAGTTGAGGAAAGGTGATCCTTAAGAGATCTCATTCAGATGTTTGTGGACCATTCGCGATAACTTCGATGAAAAAAAATAGTTATTGTGTGATTTTTGTAAACAATTTTTCACGCAAGTTTTGGATTTTCTTCACGCAGAAGAAAGATCAGAGGTTCTCAAAGTTTTTTGAGTTTAAAGCACTTGTCGAGAAATATATAAGGAAGAATGTGATGGATTTTAGGAGTGACAATCGTGGATAGTATGTCTTGAATGAATTCAAGAAATCATGTGTCTCAGAAGGAATTCAAAGAGAATTTATCGCACCTCATAAGCCACGTCATAATGGGGTTGCAAAAAGGAAGAACAAAACTATTGTGGGAGAAGCACAAGGTATGTTACATAATCATGGCCTATAGTTGGATGTGTGGGTGGAAGCATGCAACACACCAATATTTGTGTAGAATAGAAGTCCTCACTTGATACTTGGGATAGGTACACTAGAGGAGGCTTTTCGGGTAAGAAACGGATGTCATTAGGGGAATTTTGAGGTCTAAAATGGGCCTCCTAAGAAAAATATACAACAAAAATAAACTTTATAAAAACCAATAGGATTCAATATGATGATGTCAACCATGGGGGATGATTTACCATTTTTTAAATAAAAGGGTAAAAATATTAAAAAATAATAAAATAATAAAACTACTTTTTCAACTCGTATTTTCAACTTATCTCCCACAATTTTTACTCAAATTTCGAGTAGGAGTACTCGTTGGATGTAAAATTTAATTCCTCATCCAAGGAGTACCCATGTTGCATACTTTCAATGAACCCTGCTACATGAAAAATGGGAAATACATAAAAAAAAACATGATTACAATTACATTTTCTATGTATTTCTCATTTTTCATGTAGTAGGACCCATCGAAAGTATGCAACATGGTTACTCCTTGGATGAGGAATTAAATTTCGCATCCAATGAGTACTCCCACTCGAAATTTGAATAAAAACTTTGGGAGATAAGTTGAAAATATGAGTTGAAAAAGTAGTTTTTTCATTTTTCCCTCTAAAATTTGATGATGTCATCAAATCTTATTTGATTTTCTCCACTATTATTTTATAATTTCCTTAGGAGGCCCATTTTAGACCTCAAAATTCCCCTAATGGTTGCATTTTAAAATTTTTGGTTCATCAGTTTATTGCCATGTGACCAAATATTCCAAGAATAATATAGAGACAACAACTGATTTGGGGATATTTGTGGGGTACAACGATACACCTCAAAATTATTGGTGTACTTTCCACCACACAGGATGATAGTGGTCATAAAATATGTGAAATTTGATGAAGATAAGGCCATGTGAATTTCCCATAAGAGGGATATTTAGTTGCATGTGATTGAGAAGATTTTGGTTCTAAAAGAAGAAACTTAGGCTGTGCATAAACCACAAGCATAGGAACAAAGAGTGTAAGGATCCACTCATGCAGGGCCATCCAGTGATGGAAGGAAGCACACCAGAGAGGCTAACATGTTTTTGCTTGATGCTAGAGAGAATGTGAGAGCATCGACACCACAACGCATAAAGAGAATATCCATAGAGTGTTACACCGGCTACATGACTCTTATGTGAGAAGGTGTAGTGATAGAGCCATAATATTTTGAGGAAGCAATGCAAAAAATGGTTTGGGTTGATGTCATGGTTGAGGATTATGACTCCATTACCAGAAAAAATGCATGGGAATTTTCCCAAGACCACAGGGGAAGTCAGTTGTAGGAACCAGGTAGATATACAAGGTGAAGCAAGTAGCAGATGGGAGCGTTAAGAAACATAAGGCCAAGGTTGTGGCCAAAGGGTTATCGTAGGTTGAGAGAATTTATTATGATGAGACCTTTTCACCAGTCACAAGGTACTCATCAAGCAGATCCATCCCTTCACTTTCAGCGTAGATGGGATGGCAGATACATCAGATGGATGAAAATAAAACCTTCCTTGATGGGGTGATTGAGGAATAGATGTATGTTGAGAAAACAAAAGGTTTTGAGACCTTCGATAGAGAGTCGCATGTGTGCATACTCAAGAGAGAAATGTATGGGCTGAAGTAGGCACCTTGTGCTTGGTACACCACAATCGAT
This sequence comes from Pinus albicaulis, assembly GCA_034641835.2. NCBI lineage: Eukaryota > Viridiplantae > Streptophyta > Pinopsida > Pinales > Pinaceae > Pinus > Pinus albicaulis. Next base: position 70,349 of record JAXQQM020074257.1, on the reverse strand, counting down.
AGCTACTTCACCAAGAGTGAAGGAGATGCAGACCTTTACCATATTATGGTAGAAGGTATAATTTTGATCATTGTACTCTATTTTGATGATTTGATACTCACAAGTGATGAGCAGCTCATCAAGTCTTGCAAGATAATTTTATATGAAGGACATGGGGTTCTTGCACTATTTCCTGGGATTGTAAATATGTAAAAAATATGGGGAGGTATTTGTATCTCAAGGAAAGTATGCCAAATAGATTCTCGAGAAGTTGCACATGCAGGGAAGTAAACCCATGGATACTCCTCTAACAGGAAACTCAACGAAGGAAGATGCTACTTTAGGTGATGTAGTATACGCTACCACCTACAAGAATCTTGTGGGTTGACTCATGTATTTGGTGAATACATGACTTAACATAGGTTATGAAATTAACCAACTTAGTCAAGCTATGTTTAATCCTACCAAGCTCTTTTGGAAGGAAGGGAAGCATGTGTTGAGATACCTTAAAGGCACTATGAATTTTGGGCTATGGTACAGACAGATGGAGGTAGTGAAGCTTCAAGGCTTCACAAATGCAGATTTGGTAGGGAGTCCATTTGACAGGTAGAGCACATCATGGGGAATATTTAGCATTGAATCAACATTAGTTTCCTGGTACAAGAGGAAACATAGATCAGTTGCACTCAGTTCGATAGAGGTAGAGTACATGGTGGCTAGTCATGCAACATGTGAGGCCATCTCGATGAGGAAGTTACTTTTTGGTTTGTTTATTCGATATATGGATCATAAAATTATTTATTCCGGTAACCAGAGTTGCATTAAGCTCTCAGTTAATCTTGTTTTCGATGATATGTCCAAGCATATTGATATCTATTACCACCATCTCAGATATTGTGTGCAGAGGCAGATTATGTCATTAGGGTACATTCCCACAAAGGAGCAGGAAGTAAACATCTTGATGAAGGAACTGTAAAGAGGAAAATTCGAGTTCCACAAATGCAGGATCAGGTAGCAGATGATCCCTTTCTTATGGTGAGGGAGTGTTGAAATTGGAAACAAGGAAGGATTCTAATTTAATTTTCTCTTTTTTTAATTAGAAGTAAATTGTAATTCCACATCACATGACATCTTGTGTGAGCTAACTGAGTTAGGAAGACTTAGTTAGCTCCATAAATTCGATTTGGGGGTCAAACTAGAGACATGTAGAGTTCACTCCAAGTTTTAGAGGGCCCAATTACAATTTATTTATATTTTTAATTATTTATCTCAATTATTTGAGTTAAAATCAGCTTAACTAGTTCTAAATAAGAGATGAGCTAGTGATAAGTCCAGTGAATTAAATATGATTTAATTCACATGCATCAATCAATTAAATAACTAGTAATTTTCACTATAAATATTTGTTGCATGTTATTTCTAAGAGTGACCCATTTGATATTGGAGATAAAGGGAAGAGAGCTATCAGTTGTATAATTAGAAAATTTTCAAGTCATCCATGAGGTCATCAGGACGCCTTGGATGTATTGAACAATAAATTAGTTGGAATTTCATAATTAGTATGGGCTCAATTATCCCAGGAAAACGTGAGTAGGGTTGATCAGAAAGAGGCAAGAAAGTGGTTAAATATTGGACCAAACTTGCTTAGGTCAGTGTGAGACAGTCAGAGATAGAGCAAAGCTTTTTTAGGAAGGGAAATAACATTGTATTACTTCATGTTCTTGACTTAATGCAATATATAGATAGCGAGGTTTTTAGTTGAGGCTTTCCCCACATAAATATCTGTTTTGTGCAATTGAAATTATTTCTCTTTCTTATTCATGTGACTATGTAATCATAATTGTTTTCCACAATTTGTAAAATTGATTCAATATATTGTTTTAAAATATTACAATATCACCTGAATATATTTATATTTTGTATAAGTTATTGCAAAATATTATATTATTGTTTCCATCTATATCATTCGTTGGTGAATTTGTTGATTGATGAGAAGGATATAATGTGATCATAATTGACACGGGATCAACGTGAGCATATTTTATACTTCTAATCATTCATTGTTGGAATTATGGTCTATTGAGCTCTCCTTATTGCATAATTTTTCCTATGATGATTTCATGGTTATTGCTACTAACATCGGTCCTATTTCATTATTCACTATTGGAAAATATATGTGCTACTATCACGATGACATGGGTTATAAATGATGCTTAACTTGCATGTGATGAAGTTATGGGTGATGCCTTATTGTCGGTAAATCGACGCTTATGATGCACTTGATGAGGAAGATATGTATGTTATTCTCACTAATTATCATCAATATGTTTTTGATCAACTATGTTCTACTTAATGGCTTGTGATGCTCGAGGCCTCTTAGTTTTACACATGTTCTTGACCCATGGAAAGAATATGTATATGCTTCATATGATGTTGTGATCCAAGAGATTGATATATTTTTGTTATAGGAGGATTTTCGCTCTTCCTGTATTTGGAGAGAGTGTGCTGACTTTGATGATCCAAGGTCAAGGAGACGAGCTACTCAAAAATATTTATTACAGAATATTATGCTACTACTACAACTATTTATTATTGCTTATATATAGTGCATATTTTGCCTCATGATGATGCTACACTGTCTTATCTTCTTATGAGGATGTTTATATTTTTATCATGTTATTTATGTTTTTTTTTCCATATGATTACGGTGGTTATTGATAATAATTATCATGGTTTTTCTACAAATACGCCATTGATGAGATCACTGTTTAAGGATGAGATATTGCACAGAGCATATATTATTGTTCATGGATGCCATATCATTTCATAGGGATTGCATTAAGGAAATCATAATTTTGTGCATTTGTAAAGTTCATGCATAATTATTTCCCTACCTTGCTAGTGTATTGGTCATGAAAATACCTATGTGATAATCATTGAAAAATTCAGTCATGTGTGTCAATTGGGATCAAGGCATGTCATATGTGTAACCCCATTATTTTGGGTGATTGATGTAAAAATTCAGTCCAAAGATTCCATGTTTATGAAAAAAGATCATATGTACTTATGGATAGTAATGTATATTCTCAAAGGGATCTTAACATATGCTCAGGGAGATAATGCTTAGAATTTGGATTTCATGGCTCATATATTCGGATCCAACTTACATTTTTAAACTCTACATGGGGAGTAATACTATCAACATGGTTCTTCCCTTTGAACTTGATGTCATCGCAGGGGAGAAGACTTGGTGTTTGCACGAGGTTTCCATCAAGTCCAAAGGGTGATATTTTTGGCATTATGGCTAATTTATTGTCTTCGATGGCAAACTGAATGTCAACTATGACACGAATGTAAAATGTGTTGTCATTGATGTCAATTTATCATATGATGTCACACTCTTTTTATGTCTAGCTAATCTATGGATGGATGATTAATAAAAATATGTGTTGAACCATTAGAAATTCCCTCGAGTCTGTCAAGGACCCAGTTGACCCTAAGGACAAAAAGGAGTTTACCTAGTTCCTTGTTTGTGTGGTATTCTGTATATTGGAGAAACGGGTCAGTCTATTAAGAAGAGAATCTAGGGGCATGTTGCAGACATTAGGCACAATCGTTCCTCCACATCAGCTCCAACTGAACATGCAAAAAAATCTTGTCACCATGTATGTATTGAGGACTCTAAAGCCATTGCTAAGGTTGATCATTTTCACCATAGGAAGCTTAGAGAGGCTATCAAGATTGAGAGACATGCTAGGAATCTCAATAGGGATGATGTTTGGAAATTAAGTAAGAGCTGGACTCCGGCTCTCTCTATGTGAGTCGTCCCCCTCTTGCTTGGGTTCTTATTGCCTTAGGTCTTTGAGTTTATTTCCTTGCTTTATTTTTTTTCTTTTTGGATCCTTGTTTTTCTTATTTCTTTATTTCTCTAATAATAACACCTAGAAAATTCTTTGGTTATTATTAATATTATTTATCCATCCTTAAGCCTATATCATTATTATTATAATATTTTCCTTTATATTCCTAACTTCTTTATTAATTTATAATATTTTGATCTTATTACAAACTTTATTATTTCCATCAATTTATATGGCTATAATATATATACTCCTAATAACCCCTTCGTAACCTTTATGAATTATTATAAGACATAGATAATTTAAAAAAAAATATCCTTTTATTATTATTATAAATCCCTTTAATTAAAATATCTATAAATAATTTTTTTTGTAAATTATATAGAAATTTAATACAAATTATGTATTGCCTAGATTCTCCTGATCTTACAATTATATGCCACTATTAAATATAGAATCGCTTCTACAAAAATTCTTGTGAAAATTTAAAACATGGTCGCAAATTGCAAACACATGAAGAAAGATCAATCACACATAACATAGATGTTTTTAATGGAGAAGCATAAAGCTAAAACCCCCACTATCATATATTATGTATATATCATGGATCATGAAACAATCTCTTACAAAACTCTAATCCAAGAGCTCTCAATACAATATACAATCGTCTCAAGTTGTCATACAAAAATTGGCAAATACATGCGCTAATTTACTGCCTCCTAACAGCCTACCTCCATTGCGTGATCCCTACTGACCACAATCCCTAAATGAATGAGATCCTGCTTGCCTTGACTGCACAATCCTCATTGGAATCTCCAATGTGTGCATGGTTGCATGAGTGCACCCACTAATGTCACAACTGATAGTCAAACTGTCCCTTTCACCTATCTCTCAACTAGGTCTCCATTGGATATGGCATGCATGTAGTTAACAGTAGTAAATATTTAGTTTCATGTGAGACCACTGCTTGTGAATTAATTAAATAATTAATTCATTGATCTCTCACTAGTGTATGTTCAGTTACAACTAGCACAACTGAGTTTAACTCACTTAAATGAGTTAAACTACTTTACAGCTCACATAACTACACATCCAACATTGTTACAACTTCGAATCACTCAATTACAACTAATTCCACTTGCATGTCCCACCAACCAACCTTTGAACTCAAAATTCCTTCATCTAACTGGTTTGCCACTTCAGTTAACTGATTCCAAGTGCTCCATGAGAGTAGATTAATATTTATTGTCCAACTATTATTAAGGGATAATAATAGTCGACATGCATCTATAAATAGACATGTGATCTATAAATAGAACTCGCACATATATCTAAAAATAAAACATCACCTATAAATATAATTTTCTCATCCATTCTAAAAATAGACTTCCACCTAAAAATAGCCTGAGGCTCCATCCTATTGTAGGTGCCTACTTTTCACTAGGATCATCATCTTGTTGAATCTCATCACTCCCTCTCAACAAGAAAGGGATTATCTTTCACCCTGATCCTGTCTCTATGGTATTTGAATTTGCTCCTGGTGTGCACCTTTGTCAGAATATCTGCATCTTGATCTTCCATATGAATGTACTGTAGCAACATGATCTTCCACTACACAAAATCTCTCATATGATGATACCGAATATATATATATATATGCTTAGATATATCTTGAAACACATGATTAATAGAGAGTTTAATGCAACTATGATTATCACAATGAATCACTATCGAATCTAAATGAGAACCAAGCAAACCAACCAGGATCTTTGTCATCCAGATAGCCTCACATGTAGCTTGAATTTTTTCCATGTATTCTGCTTCCACTCAACTGAGTGCCACGGATCTTTGTTTCCTGTTGTACCAAGAAACAGTTGTAGATCTGATACTGAAGATCCCCCCTGATGTGCTCTTTATGTTTGTTGGGCTGCCCGCCCAATCTGCATCCGTGAAGCCATGAAACTTCACCTCATCCGTCTGTCTGTACCACAAGACATACTCAGATGTGCCCCTCAGGTATCTTAGGACATGCTTTCCCGCCTTCCAAAAGAGCTTGGTAGGCTTAACCATCGCTTAACTAAGTTGGTTCACCACATAGCATATGTCTAGTCTTTTATTCACTAAATACATTAGCAAACCGACTAACTGTCCACAGAAAGTAACATCCACTACCTCTCCAGATGTAGCATCCTTTTTCCTCAAGTTTCCTGGAAGAGAAGTATCCATGGATTTGCAGCCCTCCATGTGAAACTTACCCAGTATCTCTCATGAATACTTGCCTTGAGACCCAAAAATTTCACCATCTCGCTGCCATATTTACAATCCAAGGAAATAATGAAGGAGGCCCATATCCTTCATCTCTAACTCCTTTTCAAGGTCCTCCTTGCATGAGTGTATCAACTGCTTATCATCATTCAATATTAAATCGTCAACATAAAGAACAATGATTAAAATATTACCCTCCACAACAATTTGGTATAGGTTTGCATCCGCCTCACTTTTGGTGAAGCGAAGTCTGATGAAATAGCTGTCTATCCGAGTGTACCAGGCACGGGGTGCTTGCTTCAACCTATACAACCCTCTTTTGAGTCTACACACATGCGACTCAACACTGAGGACCTCAAATCCTTCAGGCTGCTCAATGTACACTTCTTCCTCAATGATACCATTGAGAAACGCAGTCTTCACATCCATCTAATGAATGTGCCAACCCATCTGTTCTAAGAGAGCAAGGATGGTCCTTATGGAAGAATATTGTGCAGAAGGTGCAAAGGTTTCTTCATAATCAATCCCCTCGATCTGCGAGAAGCCCCGAGCCACAAATCTAGCCTTGTATTTCTCAAATCTCCCATCAGTAGCTTGCTTTATGTGTGAATGTTTTTCTTTGTTATGCACTATTGTTCAGTGTTTTTAAGGCTTATTTACATGCTTAATGTTCACTAATTCATCTAATTTTCATGGTTAAAACTCTCATTCCTTAAGAAAACACATGAAGACAAATTGTACATGTTTATTTAACTTAAAGGACACTTAGGAAAATAGAACTAATATACTCCTTTCAGATCAATTTGGTATCAGAGCTAGAGTTTTATATCTGGTGTTTTTATGTGTAATGATTTGTTAACTATTTGCAAGGGTTTTCATACTTACAAGGCTCAAGCTTAAGAGAGGAGAAGCGAAATTGGTGGAAGCAAGAGGTTCTCAAAGTGAGCCACATCAAAGGAAGGAAAGATTGCCACATTCTCCACCACCAAGCTCACCTCAAAAATAAGCAGAAGCAACATCAAGCATGCCTCCAAGAGAAGGAGAAATCCATGAAGAGATGGATCCCAAAGAGGAAGAAAGAGTGTACAGAAAAGAACTTCTTGACTTAATTGAAATGGTGAGAGTCCTTTATCAAGAAAGGAATGATAAAATAGAAGAGGAAAGGTCTAAACTTCAGAAGGAAGGACAAGGTCGTCAGGAGGCCACAATGATGAAGATAAATCCAAGAAGGGAAATGGAGGAAATGGAGACAGTGGAAAGTCGCCATCATCACCCTCATCTTCATCTTCATCATCCTCTACTTCATCTTCAGTACATCAGCCATACAAGTCAAAGAACATGGGTAAAATTCCTTTTCTAAAACTTGATGTTAAGTCTGAATTGCCAATGTTTGATGGTGAAGTTAATGCAGAAAAGCTAGATAATTGGATTAGGCAATTGGAGGTCTATTTGAGAATCCAAAAGTTTCATGATGATGATACCAAAATCCAACTAGCTTCATTGAGAGTGGAAGGTGCAACACTTGTTTGGTGGGAAGCCAAGACAAAGGAGGAGATCAAGAAATATGGTAAGATTATTTTATCATGGACTGATTTCATTTCTGCAATAAAACAACAGTTTTATCCATTAGCTCACATGCAGAAATCCATAATGGACTGGAAAAATTTTAAACAATTGAAAAGACAAAATGTACAAGTGTATACTTAATAATTTAGGAGAAGAGATCTTTTGTTAGGAGTAGATTTGCATAGCCAAGACACTTTGATCAAGTATATAGGAGGATTACATACCTACCTAAGACATACAATCCTCATGTTTAACCCTACAATATTAGATGAGGTTTGTGTTCAAGCCACACATTTAGAGGCAAGGGGAAAACAAAACTTAGATGGGGATGAGGAAAATCAGTTTAAAGGAAAATAGAAGAAAAAGAGAAATGAAAATACTAGAAAAGAGAAGGGAAAATTCCTTTGCAAAAACTTTTCTAAAACTAGCCATAATGAGTACCATTGTTGGAAACTTCATCTAGAGTTGAAACCAGAAAGTTTTAAAGCCAAAGAGAAAGCCAAGGAGAAAGGAAAAAATGTTGCAATAGCTGAACAAGACCTAAGGTCAGATTCAGGAGATGAAACAAAAACCATAGCTATAGGACTAAAGAACTTGAAGGGGAAAGAGATTGAAATTAAACCAAGTTCTAGTATTTCTAACTGTCACATAGAACCTCCAAGTGAATAAAAGAGAATTGAACTGTTTCATGTGAGGGTCATTTCAACACATACCAAGGTTGACACATTGTTTGACAGTGGGTCACAAGAAAATTTAATCTCAGAAGACTTGGTCAAGAAACTTAATCTTGAGACCATTCCGCATCCGAAACCATATCCACTTGGTTGGATTTTTAAGGATGCAAATTTACATGTTTCAAAGAAGTACATGTTGCGCTTTGCAATAACTGCACATTTCATTGACACGGTTGAATTAGATGTTGTTCTTCTTGATATAATAGGTATGGTGTTGGGCAGTCCTTACTTGTATGACAGGAAATCTATTCTTCATCTCCATGAGAACAAATACCATTTATTCAAAGATAGCAAGGAGTACATTGTGAGAGCTCATCGTAAAAAACTATACCCTTCTTTAGTTAATGCAGGGAAGATGAAGAGGCTGGTCAATGCAAGCAAAAACTTGATATTGTTGATTATTAAACAAAGAGAATTTTTACATAATCATTTTCATGCAAATACCGATGTATATAATGAGTTGTTTCAGTTTGAAAGTAGGTTGTCTTTGAAAGAAGAAGACAAGAAGTTGCAACAATCAACATTGGTGTTGAACGATGCTGAAAATCAAGTTTCAGTGCAAGAAGTTGCAAAGGTCCAAGAGAGTTCAAAGAAACTTAGCAAAGAAGGCACAAGATTCATAAATGTCCATTGATGGTTTCAGAAAGGCATGGTACAATGGCGAAGAAACTTGGTCAGAAATTGACAGAAGTTCAAGGCTAATTCAGCAAAAAATCGCCATAAGGACAAGATGCAAGGTGAGAGTAATTCCAAGTTTTCTTTGATTATAGACCAATGTAGAAACAAAGTGTTTACTACAAAGTTAAGTTGTTGTTCTGCAAGTTCAGTAAATGTGCAGCATGACAATGTCAAAGTCAGCAATGGTTGGTCGACGGAATCATGGGAAATTTGTCGTTTCATGAAAATCTCTAATTAATGAAACTAGGGAAATTTCAGTGGATAAAGGTTGGAAGAGTGGGGACACAGTCTACTCATCTTCATGTGTAGTAGTCCAGAGAGCTTTTGAGGTCCAAAAGCTTCTGAGTGGGGAGGTGTGATCATGAGATCAAGTCTTATGCTCAAAAATGAAAGTGCTCGAAACAGGTCCGAACTTGAGAGACCAGAAAGGTCTCGTCATTACAATTCTGGCACCGTGAACGGTTCGAAAAATTGATGTCGTATGAGGAAGATATCGCATTCTGTTCATTTTCCCAAACAACAAAATTTTGGTGACTGGATGCTTAGTCAACATGCAAGTACAGTCAACAAGAATATACTTGGAATATTTTGTTTTTCTACACAGCTAATAATACTGCGCTAACTGGAATTGCCGGATTTGACAAGGATGACTAGGAAGTGAAATGTTTTTAATTCCTAAGTCTAAGTTGATTTTATTAATGATTGGCATGTCATTTTGTTGATGGCCAATGGGGAAGGTCCACATGGCATGCCATGTACCCTCCCCATGGTAGGTGGGTTGGATTAAGTTTGGAGGGTCGAATTAATTGATGTTTGGAACATTAGGTATGGTGTAAGTTAGAATATATATATATATATATATATATTAGTTTCCAGACTATATAACTTGATGAACTCTACCAAGTTTTGAGGACAGGCGAACCAGAATAGAATAGGCTTCTAGAATGGTGGGATGGATAAGTATAGTGGGGAAATCATCAAATTTAGTGGAGAAATTTTTTTATGGCGGAGTGGGGGTCGAACCCATGACCTACCGCCCACTATCCGCACGCCTTACCATCTTGTCCACTAGGTAGTTCCTACCCCTACACTCTTTCGCTTTTATTTGAAGTTATATTACCGACAATTTGGGGGTTGTAGGGGGCCACCCCCTCCCCATGTGGTCACTTCGCAAGAACTGGGAACTATAGTCGTCTTCAACCGCCAGAAGACTCTACAACCGTTACTGTATGTGGTCACATGACATATAAAACTGCAACATTAAAACCTTCAGACCGGCATCTATCCAACCTTAACTCTCGGGCTTCGCAGATGTGGTCACATGTCATGCACGTTCAGTTGGTAGTTACTTCAAAGGTATTAAACCGTAACTCCGACAGTTCAAACAAAACCACAACGTTAACCTCCACACTTAACACATGGCAGAAGGAACTCTGATAGTTTGGACGTGGTTACTTCCACTTTGTTTTAAACTCGAGTTATGACCCTAGTTTTCGGCAACGGTTGCACTCTAAAGCTTAATGTCTCTAGGGTTTTAGGGGTTGGCATGTAGCCAATCCCTCCCCAAAATTTAAATTTTATGGTTAACGGATAGTTACATTTGGAGCACGCCCTTTAATTTAGGGGTTTTTTCTAAATTTAGTTACAGTTAAGTGTCTTTCTCCACATTTAGTGGAGCCTTTGTAGCTGACATTGGAAAAAAGGAATTGAGAGGCCAATTTTTGACTAATTTTGGTGAAACAAGAGTCTACCTAGACTAATTTGAGCATTATGGAGCCATTGGTGCAGAGAAAAAAACCATTAGATGCCTTCAAACATATGTAATTTACAATTTTGATCATAATGACAAAGAGGGACATGCCATTGGGAGCTGGACCAGCAGATGTAGCCCAGGAGGGGTGAACTGCTTCATCATGCCTACTATGTAAAAATTATGTGTGAATAATTTTCTCTATTATGCACTGTTGTTCAATGTTTTTAAGGCTTATTTACATGCTTAAATTTCACTAATTCATCTAATTTTCATGGTTAAAACTCTCATTCCTTAAGCAAACACAGGAAGAAAAATTGTACATTTTTATCTAACTGAAAGGACACTTAGCACAACAGAACTAATACACTCCTTTCAGATCACTAGAGGATCATTGAATCACGGTTCTCCTTTTCATGAAAGGTGAACTTTACATACTTCCCCATGGTGAAACGCTTGCACTGATCTAACTGAGCAAGTTTTCCCATTGGAAGTCCAGTAGATATTTGATGCATGACTTTCAAGGCTCCATAATGAAGATGGCCCAATCTCTTGTGCCATAATTCGCCTTCATCCCGGTTCACCACTTTTTCTGCCTTGCCCATCATGGCAGCGTAGCCATCTACCTCCAGCTTGTAGAGATTCTTAACTCGAATCCCTATCCTCTTAGATTGACCTGTTGTTTTATGTCGCACAAAAGTTTTTCCATCACTGAAAACAACGTCATAGCCTTTGTCCTCCAACATCGCGATTGAGACCAAGTTTTTCTTCAGACCTGGAACATCCATAACATATTTCAATTGAAATGGTTTACCTGACTCCCTCTCAAAGGTAATGGTGCCAATGATGGTCACACTATATCGTCCATCGTCACCCATCTCTATATGCATTTGGATATCTTTCTCCTCCAAGTCACTAAAAAGCTCCTTATCTCCCGTCGCGTGGAAGGAAGCACCACTAGCAAGATACCACACCGATCCCAATGCACTTGACACCATGAATGAAATCAAAGAGAAATAAAGTTCAAATGCGAGACAAGGGCCTCACCAGCTATAGCTCCAACAACCTTCTTGTTCTTCTTCTTCTGTGGGAAGTTAGTGGTGAGATGCCCATGTTCGTGACAATGAAAATACTTCACCTTGGACAAATCCAGATTCTTGCCTTTAGACTCGGATTTTGAATGGAATTTCTTCCCCTTCCCTTTTCTTGCCTTGGCATCCAAAGCACAATCCTCTTCATCATCATGCTTTGATGAAGAGCCATCTCTATTTTTCCACCTGAACTACTCCTGCACTAGATCCGACCACAGTCATTCCCAATCCGGCAATTTTTCTTGTCCTTTGACAGAGTCTTCTTAACTGTGCCAACTCTTAGGAAGTCCAAGAGATCCAAGCTCACCAAATCATCATCAGCAACAATGATTCCCACACTCCCTAGTTCATCTCGACATTGGACAAACTTTGTGAGATACTTTGGAATATTGTCGCACTTTTCCATCTTGATCTTTCTGAGTTTATCTTTCAGCACCAATTTCCTATGGTCGTTGTTGCTTTGGAAAAGATCCGTCAAATCCTTCCACATAGGATATGGAGTGGCTTTCCTATGAAGGCTTGAGATAATGTGGTCTTGTACACCTTCCAACAGAATCCTTCTTGCCTTCACTACTTTCTTTTTCCATGCATCAAATAATGCAACATTCGTCGAAGTGGGCTTAGTAACATCACTGTCGATGAATTCCTTCAAGCCATTATCATCAAGCACCACCTCCATCCTATCCTTCTAGGAAATGTCGTTCAAGCTGCCCTCGAGCGCATACTCTAGCCACAAGCCATTGAAAACCATTTCGATATTTACTCAACTGTCACACCAATAAATTCTTGCTACAAATTTGAATTGTTTCCACCAATAAACTCAACTCCTGCTTCAAAATTTCAATCTTCTGTGCTCCGATACCATATATAAATTTAATAAAAATAATGTATTTCTTGGATTCTACTGATCTAACAATTATATGCCACTATTAAATACATAATCACTTCTACAAAAATTCTTGGGGAAATTTAAAACACAATCGCCAATTGCAAACACATGAAGAAAGATCAATCACACATAACACATATGTTTTTATCGGGTAAGCATAAAGCTAAAAACCCCACTATCATATATTATGTATATATCATGGATCATGAAACAATCTCATACAAAACTCTAATCCAAGAGATCTTAGTACAATATACAATCGTTTCACACTGTCATACAAAAATTGGCAAATACATGCGCCAATTTACTGCCTCCTGACAGCCTGCCTCTGCCGTGCAATCCCTTCTAATCGCAATCCCTGAATGAATGATATCTTGCTTGCCTTGACTACGTAATCCTCATTGGCATCTCCAATGTGTGTGTGGTTACATGAGTGCACCCACTAATGTCACAACTGATAGTCAAAATGTCCCTTTCACCTATCTCTCAATTTGGTCTCCGTTAGATCTGACATGCATGTAGTTAACAGTAGTAAATCTTCAGTTGCATGTGAGACCACTGCTTCTGAATTAATTAAATAATTAATTCATGGATCTCTCACTAGTGTATGTTCAGTTACAACTAGCACAACTGAGTTTAACTCACTTAACCAAGTTAAACTACTTTACAACTCACATAACTACACATCCAACTCTGTTACAACTTTGAATCACTCAGTTACAACTAGGTCCACTTGCATGTCCCACCAACCAACCTTTGAACTCGAAATTCCTTCAGCTAATTGGTTTTCCACTTTAGTTTACTGATTCCAAGTGATCCATGAGAATAGATTAATATTTATTGTCCAACTATTATTAAGGGATAATAATAGTCGACATGCATCTATAAATAGACATGTGATCTATAAATATAACTCGCACATACATCTAAAAATAGAACATCATATATCAATAGAATTTTCTCATCCATTCTAAAAATAGACTTCCACCTAAAAATAGCCTAAGGCTCCATCCTAGTGTAGGTTCTTAATTTTCACTAGGATCATCATCTTGTCGAATCTCAACAAATTCTGTGGTATCAATATTCATTAAACCATTTAATAAATATTTCCTAACAACTAAATTTTTTAATAGTATTTCCTTAATAACTAATTAATCAAATCACTAAAGGCTAGTTTTAACGGGCAATGATGCATCCATACTATTTATTCATGAAGGTAGATTACCATTTTCACCTTTTCGTGAGAATGAACTACATTAGATGGTTCTGAATTTCGGCCAAATAATGATGTGATTAATCCAAAAGGAATTTATCTACATTATGGATCAAAAAAATCTTAGATCCAAATATAAACATATAATATTTTAAATATTTATTTATATATATTCTATAGAATATGGATTATAAGTGAAATAATTGAATATGAACCAAAGGATTAATTTAACTCTCACGCTCTATCATGCGTTCTTCCACGTTCTTCCATGTTTTTGGGTTGATATCAATGGCTTCGAAACTTATCTTACATCTCACTTATAGGTCGACATTTCCATTGAATTCTTTCTTTTTTATATATTTTATTTATATTTTTTTTTTTATTATTTTTATATATATTTATTTTTCTATTTTATATAATATATATAGTTGACATTGAAATATTTTATTTATAATTCACATTTTACATATGAATTTTTTTTTTTTTCCTAAGTAATACTAATTCTATTAATTCATCAACCAGAGGTTACATTGTTCATCCTCGGAAATGGAAAGATCCATTACGGAGGGAATAGACAAAATACTGTTGTCCAAAACTAGACTTCCCCTAGAAGGGAAACCAACCTTAATTATCCAGATAGAACGAGCTTCCCATAGCGGGAAACCAACCTTTAAAATGGTGCAAAAAGAGACCAAAAGAGCTAGCATAGGAAACAATCAGAACCAACAAACTAAGAAACCTGAAGAGAGAGTGCTATGGAGAACCTTCATGCTTGTCGCTGGAGGGAGGCTCCTCTTCGAGGATGCGACAGATGTAGCCGCAGTCTAGTGAATCAAGCCCAGGGTCAGAGTCTTCAAGCTGCTCGCGTGGGGATTCAGCAAGCCTGAGGCACTCCACCAAAGTGTCCTGAGTGGAATTATCCTACATAGATGTTGTAATATCCATGGCATTAGTCGAATTGAGGTCTTCTTTCCTCTTGGAGGAGCCTGAGAGACACAGACCTGGCAGATGCTTCTCTTCGGCCGGCTCAGAGTCGTTGTCATCGGAATTGGAGCTGGAGGCCAGCTGCACAGGGAGGGCTTTGAGTTTATGGGGGATGAAGGCAGGCTCCGCAGGGATGGTGGACTTGAGGGCTCTCTTCTTACCCCGGGAGGAGGAGGGGGGAGCGAAGGGGTCCAGGAGTTGCGCGGGAGGAACGAAGGAGTTGGAAGGCTCTACAGGCATGTAGGCAGAGGGTGAAAAGTCCGCCATGTCCCAAGGGACCGGAATATTTATGTCCTAGGGGATGGCATGGGGCAGAGGGGGATGCGAAGGGAGGCCCCTGCCCCCAGCTTGTCTGCACCGTTGTCGGTGTCGTCGCGGCATCCCAATAGGCTTGGATAGGGCGTGATACTGCGGAGGGGTCACTGCAGAGGCCTAAGCCCAGAAGCTTCTCCCCTAAGCAGGGGAGGGCCGAAGCAAGAAGAACAGAGGGAGAGCGATCAGAGCAGGCTGAAGAGCCAGAGAAGGAGCGAGAGAAGTGAACAGCATGGTGCCGGGCGGAGTTAATACCAAACGCATTGAGTACGTCAAAAATAAGGTGGCGCATGGGACTTTAAAGCCCAACCCACGCGAGAATTGAAGGCATTGTGCATCCCAAGGCTGGGGCATATGGGCGTGCCATGTGGTGATCAACATGGCCGCCCCGTGTAGTCTTGCAAGGCTAGGTACCACCCACATCCGGGGCTTACATATGAAATTATTAATACATGCTGAAAGTTTATTTCAAAATAGAAAGCATATATACATATGTTTATAAATCAAATTATTTCTCTAAATATTATTTAAAATATTACATGTCAAATCTACATTAAAAGTTGAATGAATTATCAACCTCTCTGAACAACCTATTTATAGAATAAAATTTATCTCTTTATACAATGTATATTAAGTTTTTTTAATTAGCTAGTACAACCACATTAAAAATATTAATGTGTTTGATACAGCTAAAATCTTCATTTGTATCTACCATTGATAAATATATAACAAAAAAAATTATTACAACAAAAATATAATTATTAACTTTGATTTCACTAAACCCTTAACCCTTAAGATCTCAAATCTTGATAAAAAAAAAAAAGTGCTAAATATTTTTTATCTTTTACAACCAAGATATAAGGCAATTTTTCTAAAATTAGAGATGCTTTGAAAATTTCTAGGAAATTTGTGGGCGTTTGGGCATCAATTTTTTTAAATTTATTAAAAATAATTGCAAGATATATGATGAACATATTCCCTTAAGAATCAATCTAGGCAGTCAATTAAAAAAAATGCAAGACATCCTCATCCACCTTAAGTTGAAATATGAAGTCTTTATTTAAAATATTACATGTCAAGTCTACATTAAAATTTGAATAAATTATCAATCTCCCTAAATAGCCTATTAATAGAATAAGGTTTATCTTTTTATACAAACTATATTAAACTTTTTTTACTAGTACAACCACATTAAAAATATTAGTGTACTTGATGCAAAAATAATATTATTGTTAACTTTGATTTTACTTAACCTTTAAGAATGTGTTAAAGAATTTGTTTTTTTAACAACCAAGATATAATCACAATTTTTCCAAAATTACACATTGTTTGAAAATACTTAAGAAATTGGTGGGCTTTTAGACATCAATTTTTTAAAATTTATTAAAAATCAATCCTACCAAACAAATTCTCTAACACACTACAACCCTTGATAATCATTCATATGTAGGGTATGATGAGCATATTCCCTTAATAATCAATCTATGTCGTCAATAAATAAAAAAAATTTAAAAAGTCAAGAGATCATCATCTACCTTAAGTTGAAATACTAATTCTTTATTTAAAATATTACATGTCAAGTCTACATTAAAATTACAATGAATTGTTAATCTATCTAAATAACCTATTAATAGAATAGGTGTTATCTATTGATACAATCAATATTAAATTTTTTTAACTAACAAGTACAACCACATTAAAAATATTAATCTTATAATAGAAAGCTTCATTTGTATCCACAAGTGATAAATATATAAAAAGAAAACCTATTGTAACAAAAATATTATTATTAATGTCACACACGTACTCAAACAACTCATGGTAAATAAATATTACGTTATTGTATTTTTAACTGTTTTAAATCAAGAATTGGTTGAAAACAGAATTCTTGAATCGGTTGAAAACAAATAGGTGATGCGTATTAAAGTGGGGATATCCAGCATTTTGGGAATAGAGGGTTCTCATGAGTGTAATAGTAATTCGGTAACCTGCAGTCCAACTTTGCTATGAGCTTGTTGGGAATAATGCTCCCACCACTACGGCCAGGGAGAATAAAATAAATCTCATTACTGTGCCAAAGAGCAAGAAGATTAATTCCCAGTAGCACTAAGGTTTGAAGGGAAGCATAATTGTTTTTTTTTCGTTATGATCGACGGATGCAAGGAATGCGAAGACCGACAACGAGCTTTTGCAGTGCTGGAATTATTTTTTATATTCTCATTAAGCGGTGAAATAGACTACGAAAGCAATGAGGGCAAGGAGTCGGCCTTTGGAAAGATGTTCCGCCTCCACCATCTGCAAGAGAAATTTGTTGAATTGCAGACAATGTAGAAAGAGGTCGCTTCCTTATGTAGAAAGGAGCAATCAAATTTCTCCAAGCAAGGACTGAAGTTTTCTATGGTGGTTATTCTTCAAGGAAAAAGATAAGTAATCATGCAATGTATTTTTTTTAAATATTTTGCATAATTAGTGCAAGTGAAATATAAATTCATAAGGTAAGTGTCGGCTGCCAAGATAAGTAATTTTGGCTAAATTTCCTTATTATATAATCTTTTTCTTTGTGAGATGAAATATATAAATAAAGATTATATATGTCATATAGTTTTTTCTGAAAAAAATATTATTAGAAAATAGAAAGAATACTAATGATCTTTCTCATATTTATTGAGATAAGAGAATGATATTTTCTATTTTCTAAAGAATATATTTATCTTGAGAGTAGAAGATAAGTCCATTGTGTTAATTCCTTTGCAAGCGTTAGCAAAGGTTACATGTTAATTTTGTTATTATTTTAAAAGGTCTATCTAGCTCTTATGCCCAAATAAGGGTTAGTTATGGTACTTTGTTTTTAAAAGAGATTTTCTTGATTAGATTAAAGAGGGTAACTCTTTAATAAAAATATTTACATAATATTGTATATGCAAGAAAATAGAAGATGAATGCTCTTATTTTAAAAGGGATTTTGTACTTATTTAGTTATGAAGTGATAACAAGTCCAAAGTATTTTCTTGAATAGATTAAAGAAGGTAACTCTTGAAAATATGTTCATGTGCGATGAAGAAGAAAA
This sequence comes from Pinus albicaulis, assembly GCA_034641835.2. Lineage (NCBI taxonomy): Eukaryota > Viridiplantae > Streptophyta > Pinopsida > Pinales > Pinaceae > Pinus > Pinus albicaulis. The sequence continues at coordinate 51,961 of JAXQQM020074257.1, read as the reverse complement.
GAGAAGTTTTCTCAGATTAATATTCATTAACCATGTTGTAAATAGTAATGAATTAATAAATCCATGGATAGTTTCATAAATCCATGGGTAGTTCTCCATGGTGTTGATATAGATTAATTATTTCATAAAACCACGGGTAGATTACCATGGTGTTTGCAAATATTAGTTATTTAATAAATCCATGGATAGATTACCATGGTGTTGGTAAAGTTAAGTTATTTAATAAATTCATGGTTAAAGGAACTAATCAGTTATATTCCTTTAGATGAACAAACTAAGTGATTACTTTTATATTATCATGATTATGATGTTAATTCCCTTTGGAAGAAGATCATGCATAAGCATGCAATATGTGTATTAACTTTTATTGAAAAGAATATACATATTTGTATGTAGAAAGATAGCTTGTAGTATTAAACTACATTGAATATGATTGTTAGTATAATCTTGAAAAAGAAGACATGCATTTGTATGCCTAATTGCATAGTTTTACAGAAAAGAAAGCATATGTTTACATGCTCACTTGTGTTGAGGTTTCCTTTGGGAAGACTCGTGAAGGAAGCCACGTGCTTCGTTGGAGACTCTTTTGGAATCTATATGCCTTTGCATGCATGGGAGCAACATTTGATATGTTAGATTTCACTCCATGTACTAAAAGTAATAGCTCAAGGGTTAGCTATTTTGATTAAATTATGTAAATTGAATGCACGAGTATCATAACTAAGTATCAGTTTATTTTAAATGTATGCTGGGGAGATGTAGCTATTGTCTTGCAGTGCTTATGCGACAGAAACATTAGTTAATGTGATGACTTATAACCAGCACATATGAGGTATGTGTTGTTAAAGGGAGAATGTCAAGGTACTTTACTTGCATGTCATGAATATACATGAGTAGATGGAGAAACTACTATAGTATAGATATGTGAAATGATTTATTATACTTTATGAATCTTGACATCAATGTATGTTGAAGGTAACATTAGCAGGGTATGATGGTGATATGCATAAAGGAAATATTATGCTTAACCTGGTGGCAGGTAAATGATTATGGTTCACGCAGATGAGTATGAACTACCGGATGATCCAGTGTATGATGGACCATTGTAGGTACATCCATGCCATCAAGATATGAAGATATGAAGACCAGAGGGTAAATGGTATCATACTTATTGTAATGGATATTTATTGTAATGGCTTTAAGCTAGATATTTGTATATTTCCGCTTTTATTTGAAGTATATTACCGACATTGGGGTTGTAGGCCAACCTCTCTCATGTGGTCACTGCATAACCTGGGAATCAATACTGCCTTTATTTACCGAAGACTCTACAACTGTTACTATATGTGGTCACATGACATATAAAACTGCAACATTAAAACCTTCAGACCGGCATCTATCCAACCTTAACTCTCAGGCTTCGCAGTTGTGGTCACATGTCATGCACGTTCAGTTGGTAGTTACTTCAAAGGTATTAAACCGTAACTCGGATAGTTCAAAAAAAACCACAGCGTTAACCTCCACACTTAACACATGGCATAAGTAACTCTGATAGTTTGGACGTGGTTACTTCAACTTCGGTTTAAACTCGAGTTATGACCCTAGTTTTCGGCAACGTTTGCGCTCTAAAGTTTAGTGTCTCTAGGGTTTCGGGGGTTGGCATGTAGCCAACCCCTCCCCAACATTTAAATTTTATGGTTAACGGATAGTTACATTTGGAGCATGCCCTTTAATTTAGGGTTTTTTTCTAAATTTAGTTACAGTTAAGTATCTGTCTCCACATTTAGTGGAGTCTTTCTAGCTGACATTGGAAAAAAGGAATTGAGAGGCCAATTTTTGACTAATTTTGGTGAAACAAGAGTCTACCTAGACTAATTTGAGCATTATGGAGCCATTGGTGCAGAGAAAAAAACCATTAGAGGCCTTCAAACATATTTAATTTACAATTTTGAGCATAATGACAAAGAGGGACATGCCATTGGGAGCTGGACCAGCAGATGTAGCCCAGGAGGGGTGAACTGCTTCATCATGCCTACTATGTAAAAATTATGTGTGAATAATTTTCTCTATTATGCACTGTTGTTCAATGTTTTTAAGGCTTATTTACATGCTTAAATTTCACTAATTCATCTAATTTTCATGGTTAAAATTCTCATTCCTTAAGCAAACACAGGAAGAAAAATTGTACATTTTTATTTAACTGAAAGGACACTTAACACAGTAGAACTAATACACTCCTTTCAGATCACTTGAGGATCACTGAAGCATGGTTCTCCTTTTCATGAAAGGTGAAATTTACATACTTCCCCATGGTGAAACGCTTGCACTGATCTAACTGAGCAAGTGTTCCCATTGGAAGTCCAGTAGATATTTTATGCATGACTTTCAAGGCTCCATGATGAAGATGGCCCAATCTCCTGTGCCATAATTCGCCTTCATCCCGGTTCACCACTTTTTCTTCCTTGCCCATCATAGCAGCATAGCCATCTACCTCCAGCTTGTAGAGATTCTTAACTCGAATCCCTATCCTCTTGGATTGACCTGTTGTTTTATGTCGCATAAAATTTTTTCCATCGCTGAAAACAACGTCATAGCCTTTGTCCTCCAACATCGCGATTGAGACCAAGTTTTTCTTCAGACCTGGAACATCCATAACATATTTCAATTGAAATGGTTTATCTGACTCGCTCTCAAAGGTAATGGTGCCAATGATGGTCGCACTATATCGTCCATCGTCGCCCATCTCTATATGAATTTGGAGATCTTTCTCCTCCAAGTCACTAAAAAGCTCCTTATCTCCTGTCATGTGGAAGGAAGCACCACTAGCAAGATACCACACCGATCCCAATGCACTTGACACCATGAATGCAATCAAAGAGAAATAAAGTTCAAATTGTGAGGCAAGGGCCTCACCAGCTATAGCTCCAACAACCTTCTTGTTCTTCTTCTTCTGTGGGTAGTTAGTGGTGAGATGCCCATGTTCGTGACAGTGAAAATACTTCACCTTGGAAAAATCCAGATTCTTTCCTTTAGACTCAGATTTTGAATGGAATTTCTTCCCCTTCCCTTTTCTTTCCTTGGCATCCAAAGCAAAATCCTCTTCATCATCATGCTTTGATGAAGAGCCATCTCTGTTGTTCTGCCTGAACTACTCCTGCACTAGATCCGACCACAGTCATTCCCAATCCGACAATTTTTCCTGTCCTTTGACAGATTCTTCTTAACTGTGCCAACTCTTAGGAAGTCCCAAGAGATCCAAGCTCACCAAATCATCATCAGCAACAATGATTCCCACACTCCCCAGTTCATCCCGACATTGGACAAACTTTGTGAGATACTTTGGAATATTGTCGCACTTTTCCATCTTGATCTTTCTGAGTTTATCTTTTAGCACCAATTTCCTATGGCTGTTGTTTCTTTGGAAAAGATCAGTCAAATCCTTCCACATAGGATATGGAGTGGCTTTCCCATGAAGGCTTGAGATAATGTGGTCTTGTACACCTTCCAACAGAATCCTTCTCGCCTTCACTACTTTCTTTTTCCATGCATCAAGTAATGAAACATCTGTTGAAGTGGGCTTAGTAACATCACTGTCGATGAATTCCTTCAAGCCATTATCATAAAGCACCACCTCCATCCTATCCTTCTAGTAAATGTCGTTCAAGCTACCCTCGAGCGGATACTCTAGCCCCAAGCCATTGAAAACCATTTCGATATTTACTCAACTGTCACACCAATAAATTCTTGCTACAAATTTGAATTGTTTCCACCAAAAAACTCAGCGCCTGCTTCAAAATTTCAATCTTCTGTGCTCCAATACCATGTATAAATTTAATAAAAATAATGTATTTCTTGGATTCTCCTGATCTAACAATTATATGCCACTGTTAAATACATAATCACTTCTACAAAAATTCTTGGGGAAATTTAAAACACAATCGCCAATTGCAAACACATGAAGAAAGATCAATCACACATAACACAGATGTTTTTATCGGGTAAGCATAAAGCTAAAAACCCCACTATCATATATTATGTATATATCATGGATCATGAAACAATCTCATACAAAACTCTAATCCAAGAGATCTTAGTACAATATACAATTGTTTCACACTGTCATACAAAAATTGGCAAATACATGCGCCAATTTACTGCCTCTTGACAGCCTGCCTCCGCCGTGCAATCCCTTCTAATCACAATCCCTGAATGAATGATATCTTGCTTTCCTTGACTACGTAATCCTCATTGGCATCTCCAATGTGTGTGTGGTTACATGAGTGCACCCACTAATGTCACAACTGATATTCAAACTGTCCCTTTTACCTATCTCTCAATTTGGTCTCCGCTAGATCTGACATGCATGTATTTAACAGTAGTAAATCTTCAGTTGCATGTGAGACCACTGCTTGTGAATTAATTAAATAATTTATTCATGGATCTCTCACTAGTGTATGTTCAGTTACGACTAGCACAACTGAGTTTAACTCACTTAACCAAGTTAAACTACTTTACAACTCACATAACTACACATCCAACTCTGTTACAACTTTGAATCACTCAGTTACAACTAGGTCCACTTGCATGTCCCACCAACCAACCTTTGAACTCGAAATTCCTTCAGCTAATTGGTTTTCCACTTTAGTTTACTGATTCCAAGTGATCCATGAGAATAGATTAATATTTATTGTCCAACTATTATTAAGGGATAATAATAGTCGACATGCATCTATAAATAGACATGTGATCTATAAATAGAACTCGCACATACATCTAAAAATATAACATCATATATCAATAGAATTTTCTCATCCATTCTAAAAATAGACTTCCACCTAAAAATAGCTTAAGGCTCCATCCTAGTGTAGGTGCTTAATTTTCACTAGGATCATCATCTTGTCGAATCTCAACAAATTCTGTGGTATCAATATTCATTAAACCATTTAATAAATATTTCCTAACAACTAATTTTTTTAATAGTATTTCCTTAATAACTAATTAATCAAATCACTAAAGGCTAGTTTTAACGGGCAATGATGCATCCATACTATTTATTCATGAAGGTAGATTACCATTTTCACCTTTTCGTGAGAATGAACTACATTAGATGGTTCTGAATTTCGACCAAATAATAATGTGATTAATCCAAAAGGAATTTATCTACATTATGGATCAAAAAAATCTTAGATCCAAATATAAACATATAATATTTTAAATATTTATTTTTATATATTCTATAGAATATGGATTATAAGTGAAATAATTGAATATGAACCAAAGGATTAATTTAACTCTCACGCTCTATCATGCATTCTTCCATGTTCTTCCATGTTTTTGGGTTGATATCAATGGCTTCGAAACTTATCTTACATCTCACTTATAGGTCGACATTTCCATTGAATTCTTTCTTTTTTATATATTTTATTTATATTTTATTTTTTTATTATTTTTATATATATTTATTTTTCTATTTTATATAATATATATAGTTGACATTGAAATATTTTATTTATAATTCACATTTTACATATGAATTTTTGTTTTTTTCCTAAGTAATACTAATTCTATTAATTCATCAACCAGAGGTTACATTGCTCATCCTCGGAAATGGAAAGATCCATTATAGAGGGAATAGACAAAATAATGTTGTCCAAAACTAGACTGACCCTAGAGGGGAAACCAACCATAATTATCCAGATAGAACGAGCTTCCCATAGCGAGAAACCAACCTTTAAAATGGTGCAAAAAGAGACCAAAAGAGCTAGCATAGGAAACAATCAGAACCAGCAAACTAAGAAACCCGAAGAGAGAGTGCTATGGAGAACCTTCATGCTTGTCGCTGGAGGGAGGCTCCTGTTCGAGGATGCGGCAGATGTAGCTGTAGTCTAGTGAATCAAGCCCAGGTTCAAAGTCTTCAAGCTTCTCGCATGGGGATTCAGGAAGCCCGAGGCACTCCACCAGAGTGTCTTGAGTGGCATTATCCTACATAGACGTTGTAATATCCATGGCGTCAATCAAATTGAGGTCTTCTTTCCTCTTGGAGGAGCCTGAGAGACGCAGACCTGGCAGATGCTTCTCTTCGGCCAGCGCAGAGTTGTTGTCATCGGAATTGGAGCTGGAGGTCGGCTTCATAGGGAGGGCTTTGAGTTTACAGGGGATGAAGGCAGGCTCCGCAGGGATGGTGGACTTGCGGGCTCTCTTCTTAGCCCGGGAGGAGGAGGGGTCCAGGAGTTGCGCGAGAGGAACGAAGGAGTTGGAAGGCTCTGCAGGCATGTAGGCAGAGGGTGACAAGTCTGTCATGTCCCAAGGGACCGGAAGATTTAAGTCCTGGGGGATGGCATGGGGCAGAGGGGGATGCGAAGGGAGGCCCCTGCCCCCAGCTTGTCTGCACCATTGTCGGTGTCGTCGCGGCATCACAACAGGCTTGGACAGGGCGCGATATTGCGGAGGGGTCGATGCAGAGGCCTGAGCCCAGAAGCTTCTCCCCTGAGCAAGGGAGGGCCGAAGCAAGAAGAACAGAGGGAGAGCAATCAGAGCAGGCTGAAGAGCTAGAGAAGGAGCGAGAGAAGTGAATAGCATGGTGCCGGGCGGAGTTAATACCAAACGCATTGAGTACGTCAAAAATAAGGTGGCGCATGGGACTTTAAAGCCCGGCCCATGCGAGAATTGAAGGCATTGTGCATCCCAAGGCTGGGGCACATGGGTGTGCCATGTGGTGATCAACATGGCCGCCCCGTGTAGTCTTGCAAGGCTAGGTACCACCCACATCCGGGGCTTACATATGAAATTATTAATACATCCTGAAAGTTTATTTCAAAATAGAAAACATATATACATATGTTTATAAATCAAATTATTTTTCTAAATATTATTTAAAATATTACATGTCAAATCTACATTAAAAGTTGAATGAATTATCAACCTCTCTGAACAACCTATTAATAGAATAAAATTTATCTCTTTATACAATGTATATTAATTTTTTTTAATTAGCTAGTACAACCACATTAAAAATATTAAGGTGTTTGATACAGCCAAAATCTTCATTTGTATCTACCATTGATAAATATATAACGAAAAAAATTATTACAACAAAAATATAATTATTAACTTTGATTTCACTTAACCCTTAACCCTTAAGATCTCAAATCTTGATAAAAAAAAAGTGCTAAATATTTTTTATCTTTTACAACCAAGATATAAGGCAATTTTTCTAAAATTAGAGATGCTTTGAACTTCTAGGAAATTTGTGGGCGTTTGGGCATCAATTTTTTTAAATTTATTAAAAATCATTGCAAGATATATGATGAATATATTCCCTTAAGAATCAATCTAAGCAGTCAATTAAAAAAAATGCAAGACATCCTCATCCACCTTAAGTTGAAATATGAAGTCTTTATTTAAAATATTACATGTCAAGTCTACATTAAAATTTGAATAAATTATCAATCTCCCTAAATAGCCTACTAATAGAATAAGGTTTATCTTTTTATACAAACTATATTAAACTTTTTTTACTAGTACAACCACATTAAAAATATTAGTGTACTTGGTGCAAAAATAATATTATTGTTAACTTTGATTTTACTTAACCTTTAAGAATGTGTTAAAGAATTTGTTTTTTTAACAACCAAGATATAATCACAATTTTTCCAAAATTACACATTGTTTGAAAATACTTAAGAAATTGGTGGGCTTTTAGACATCAATTTTTTAAAATTTATTAAAAATCAATCCTACCAAACAAATTCTCTAACACACTACAACCCTTGATAATCATTCATATGTAGGGTATGATGAGCATATTCCCTTAATAATCAATCTATGTCGTCAATAAATAAAAAAAATTTAAAAAGTCAAGAGATCATCATCTACCTTAAGTTGAAATACTAATTCTTTATTTAAAATATTACATGTCAAGTCTACATTAAAATTACAATGAATTGTTAATCTATCTAAATAACCTATTAATAGAATAGGTGTTATCTATTGATACAATCAATATTAATTTTTTTTAACTAACAAGTACAACCACATTAAAAATATTAATCTTATAATAGAAAGCTTCATTTGTATCCACAAGTGATAAATATATAAAAAGAAAACCTATTGTAACAAAAATATTATTATTAATGTCACACACGTACTAAACAACTCATGGTAAATAAATATTACGTTATTGTATTTTTAACTGTTTTAAATCAAGAATTGGTTGAAAACCGAGTTCTTGAATTGGTTGAAAATAAATAGGTGATGCGTATTAAAGTGGGGATATCCAGCGTTTTGGGAATAGAGGGTTCTGATGAGTGTAACAGTAATTCGGTGACCTGCACTCCAACTTTGCTATGAGCTTGTTGGGAATAATGCTCCCACCGCTACGGCTAGGGAGAATAAAATAAATCTCATTACTATGCCAAAGAGCAGGAAGATTAATTCCCAGTAGCACTAAGGTTCGAAGGGAAGCATAATTGTTTTTTTTTCGTTATGATCGACGGATGCAAGGAATGTGAAGACCAACAACGAGCTTTTGCAGTGTTGGAATTATTTTTTATATTCTCATTAAGCTGTGAAATAGACTACGAAAGCAATGAGGGCAAGGAATCGGCCTTTGGAAAGATGTTCCGCCTCCACCATCTGCAAGAGAAATTTGTTGAATTGCAGACAATGTAGAAAGAGGTCGCTTCCTTATGTGGAATGGAGCAATCAAATTTCTCCAAGCAAGGACTGAAGTTTGCTACGGTGGTTATTCTTCAAGGAAAAAGATAAGTAATCATGCCATGTATTTTTTTTTAAATATTTTGCATAATTAGTGCAAGTGAAATATAAATTCATAAGGTAAGTGTCGACTGCCAAGATAAGTAATTTTGGCTAAATTTCCTTATTATATAATCTTTTTCTTTGTGAGATGAAATATATAAATAAATATTATATATATCATATAGTTTTTTCTGAAAAAAGATTATTAGAAAATAGAAAGAATACTAATGATCTTTCTCATATTTCTTGAGATAAGAGAATGATATTTGCTATTTTCAAAAGAATGTGTTTATCTTGGGAGTATAAGATAAGCCCATTGTGTTAATTCCTATGCAAGGGTTTGCAAAGGTTACATGTTAAATTTGTTATTATTTTAAAGGTCTATCTAGCTCTTATGCCCAAATAAGGGTTAGTTAAGGTACTTTATTTTTTTGAAAGAGATTTTCTTGATTAAATTAAAGAGGGTAACTCTTTAATAAAAATATTTACATAATATTTTATAAGCAAGAAAATAAAGGATGTATGCCCTTATTTATAAAGGGATTTTGTACTCATTTAGTTTAGAGAATGAGAACAAATCCAGCATTTTCTAATATATTAAAGAATAAAATTTTGAAAATATCTTCATGTGCGATGAAGAAGAAAAAGAGAAGTTTTCAACATTAATATTCATTAACCATGTTGTAAATAGTAATGAATTAAAAATCCATGGATAGTTTTACAAATCCATGGTAGTTTCCTCATATGTTGAGTCATTCCATAATTTACAAATCACTGTGCAGATTGGCCTCTGCTATGTTTGTACATATTAGTTATTTAATAATTCCATGGATAGATTACCATGGTGTTGGTAAAGTTAAGTTATTTAATAAATTCATGGTTAAAGGAACTAATCATTTATATTCCTTTAGATGAACAAACTAAGTGTTTATTTTTATATTATCATGATTATGATGTTAATTCGTTTTGGAAGACGATCATGCATAGACATGCAAAATATGTATTAACTTTCATTGGAAAGAATTTACATTTTCTTAGGTGGGAAAGATATCATGTTGTGTTAAACTACATTGGAAATGCTTGTTGGTATAATCTTTGAAAAGAAGACAGGTATTTGTATGCTTAATTGCATAGTTTTACAGAAAAGAAAACATATGTTTACATGCTCACTTGTGTTGAGAGTTTCTTTGGGAAGACTCGTGAAGGAGGTTATGTGCTTCGTTGTGTAAGCACTCCTTTAGGGAGACTCTTTTGGAATCGATATGCATTTGCATGCATGGGAGTAACATGTGTTATGTTAGCTTGCATTCCATGTACTAAAAGTAATAGCTCAAGGGTTAGCTATTTTGATTAAATTATGTAAATTGCATGCATGAGCATCATAACTATGTATCCGTTTATTTTAAATATATGTTGGGGAGATGTAGCTATTGTCTTGCAGAAATGAGTGCTTATGCGACAGAAACATTAGTTAATGTGATGACTTATAACCAGCACATATGAGGTATGTGTTGTTAAAGGGAGAATGTCAAGGTACTTTACTTGCATGTCATGAATATAAATGAGTAGATGGAGAAACTACTATAGTATAAATATGTGAAATGATTTATTACACTTTATGAATCTTGACATCAATGTATGTTGAAGGTAACATTAGCAGGGTATGATGGTGATATGTATAAAGGAAATTTTATGCTTAACCTGGCGGCAGGTAAATGTTTATGGTTCATGCAGATGAGAAGGAACTACCGGATAATCCAGTGTACGATGGACCATTGTAGGTACATCCATGCCATCAAGATATGAAGATATGAAGACCAGAGGGTAAATGGTATCATATTTATTGTAATGGCTTTAAACTAGATATTTGTATATTTCCTTGTAAGATTTATAAACGATGGTTAAGGGATGGTCTCCCTTATAAGCCATTGAGTGAGGGCTGATCACCCTCAATTCCAACTCATAATTTAACAGCCCCAGAAGATGCTGGTGCATTTGGAAATTTTAAATCTTAATTCCTTGTTGGCATAGGACATCACTTAAAGTCAAAGATGATGGCAGGAAAATTTAAATCTGGATTCCTTGTTGGGATAGGAAACGTTGGGATTCCACTCTATATTTAAAATTAATAACTCTGGGTCTCTCACGATGAAATTTTAAATCTCGAACCTGCTTTCTAAGCTATTACTTAATTAAAGTAAATGAAAATGAAGCAAGACTGAAGCTAAACCAGATGACTTAAAAGAATATTAAATTTTGAATTTCACTCTAGGTGACATATAAATCTTTAAAACAAAAAATTAAATCTTGAATTTTGTTTGCTTAAAAGAGAAGTGCTATATGGTATATGAAGTGTTATATAGTATATGGTTTAGTATGTGTAAGATGTTGTAATTTAATGTTTTATTTAAATATAATAAAATGATATTTATATTAATAAATTTTCATTTAGTTAATAAGTTACAAAGAAATATTTGTAATTTATTTATTTTTGAATATAGAGTTGATATGTAATTTATAGAAATTTTAAATTTTGAATTATTTTTATATAGAAAAAGCTGTCTACATTTTAGAGAAAGATATTTTCATTTAATATTATATTTAAAAATAATAAAATGACAATTACACTAAAAAAAATAAAATAGAGTTAAATAGCATGTTAAAATAATATAATTTGATATTCATTTTTATATTTAGTTACTTTGTAATAGTTAAAATAAAAATATATTAATAACAAAAAAATATTTTGTTATTGGTTATAAATGAAATATTTCAATATTCATATTTAATACCATCAACTTATATAAATAAGTGTATATAAAGAAAAACAAAGTAATTTAAATTAAAAATTAATTATATTCTCATTTTTAGTGTAAGAAATACATATAATATTGAGTTGATATATAACTTAAAAAAATATTTATAGCAAAAAAAAAAGTTTAATATATATTATATGGAGAGAAATTTTTTATTTCATTAATAGGGTATATCTAAGGCAAGTAGTTTTATTTTTTGGTATAGGGTTGACAAGTAACATTTTAAAAATTATATATATACTTTCTTTTTTAATTTTTTTAAATAGAGTCCTTTGAATATATTTTTTCTACTTCTCAATATAATTGAGAGATGTATTAATATTTTAATGTGTATAAAGTAAATCATAAATAAAATATTTCAGTATATATCTCACACACACACATATATATATAACATTTTATTAGCCCAAGACATTTTATTTTAAGTTAAGGTTGATGAACATGTATTGATTTTTTATTTTTATTTTAAATTGAAGGCCTAGACTGATTCTTAAGGGAATATGTTTAGCCTATGCTTAGTTGCTTATCAAATGTTGTAGTGTGTTAGAGAGTTTGTTTGGTTGCATTGACTTTTAATAAATTTAAAAATTTGATGTCCAAATGCCCACCAATATCCTAGTCATCTCTAATTTTAGAAAATTGTCTTATATATTGGTTGTAAAAGATAAAAAAAATTAACATATTTGGAGATTTTTAAGGGTTAAGAAAAATAAATTTTAATAATAATATTTTTGTTATATTAGTTAATAATAATATTTTTTTTAGAATAATATTTGTGAGAAAGGATTTGGGGAGATGTGTGGAGTGGAAAATAATATTTGTGAGAAAATATTTCACAATATAAATTCCTATAAATTTTTAGGTTTGATTTCGTTTGCTTAACAGATTCAAGATTTAAAATTTCGGTGTTTCTCCCAAATTTATTATTTTTAAATATAAAGTTAAATAACATCTACTATGCCAACAAGGAATCAAAATTTAAAATTTGCTGCGAGCATCTTTGATTCTGATAACCGAATATTTAATTCCTACAACTCCCGCCTTATCTCTATTTATTCGGCTGGTTTTATTCGCCATCTCATCTCATTGATGCTTCATTTCTTTGTTTCTGGAATTTTGGAATTCTTCTGTTTTTTGACGATATCAATGGATGCTTGGAAAGTCGTTTCAGTGTTGGGCGTTTGCATTTTCGCCCTCTTCCTGCTATCGCCGCCATGAGGTAAAATGCCATTGAATCTTTTGGTTAAGCAAAGTTAAGAAGTTTGGAGTTGCTCGCTTATGGCAATAGCGTTGTATAAATGAACCTTGGTGGTTCATTTATTTTTCTCTGAATCAAAGTTGAAAATCTTGGTGTTGATTTAAAGTGTTTTGTTGCATTTTGAAAACCTGCAGACAAATTCGCCAGGTAAAAGATTCAATGGCATTTTGCGTGATGACGTCGGTTGTGGTTTTGGCATTGGTCATAACACTGCTGTTACAGGAGATAGCAGGAAGAGGGCGAAAATGCAAATACCTAACATTGAAACGACTTTCGAAGCCGCCATTGATATCGACGAAAATACAGAGGAATTCCAAAAATTTGAGAAACAAATAAATGAAGCACGAATGATATTGTAAAGGAAAATTCCACCTTCAATACTAGATATATCCATGGTCATTGATATTCTAATTTTGTGACAAAGGATTAAGAAAATAATTGATTAAAGCAATTTAAAAAAAAAAAAAAATACTTAAAACTTGATAGTTTGAATGTATAGTGAAGTTAGCAATGAGAAGACAGAACCTCTGACTACTTAAAGAGAGACATCTCATCTTCTTCATTGTACCGCTGTCGCTTTTGTGTTGGTTGAATTAAAAATTCCTCACCGATCTGAGAAAAACAAGACAATGAATCAATACTATCATGTTATTGAACAGAAAATCAACCGTATGTAGTGATGATAAATAAGACAATAATAAATCACAGTACCAGCATATCATTACAAGCCATAATTAGCATGGTTCACAGGATACAATATTTAAAGGGGAATAGCCTATTCAACCCTGTAGACTATAGTATTGAAAACCCAAATCATCCAATGTTTTGGGCAACATTGTGTAAATTTTGGGTCAGCTGGGCCAAAAATGTTGAGAGTTGCACTTGCAACCCCTTGGAATCATATTGGATCATCAATTTAGATTGGAATATCTCTAATTTTCTTGAGCCTGAGGCTCTAGGGTTTTAAAACCCCCTTTATTTTATTAGCTTCGGTGGAGGTGATATCACCCTATTTAATTTTCTTGTCTAGCTTTGGTGGAGCTGATACCACTCTATTTAATCTTCTTGTCTAGTTTTGGTGGAGCTATTACCACTCTATCTAGACACTCTTCTTCTTGTTCTGGCACAGGTCATTGGAGCAGTTCTGGTTTGGCTTTGAGGGTTGAAGATTTTTTACCTTGTCTGGCACAAGATTTCTTGGAACAATTTTGTTGATTTGGCAGGTCGAGAAGCTCTCTGTTCAGTTAAAGACTCGGTCTGAGACTTGTTAAGAATAGTAAAGGCTGCGGCTAATTTTGAGGTCGGTCTCAGGTTCGGACAGCACAGCCGCAGGGCATCAGAAGTGGGTCACAGGGACGAGAACTGGGTTGCTCTCTTCCAAGAAGCGGCAAATCACTATTCTGATACAGCGAATGTACAGTAAGGCTGAGTTTTGTGGCAGACAGCAGAGGGACACAGGAAGTAGGCTTAGTCTCCTAGTACAGAGTTTGAGGGCAGCACAGTTGTTAGTAAAGAAGCTGCCGAATTGGACTCTATAATAAAGGATAGTGGATGTTGGTTTATCAATTGTAACTATTACAAATAAGTACTGGGTTATTGGCTGAACATATTTCCCTTACTTGGGCAGTCAGCCCAAATTTTTGTGGACATCATAGTGACTGTTGTTGAAGTAGCTGAATTATACTGTGCACTATTGACTGGAAAAATTCTCTGTTTTAGTGGATAAATTGTTGAAAAACCGTATCGCTAATGGGTGTCTTATTTACTGTTGGAAATCTCATGCCACAAAATGATACTTACTGTTGAATGAATCAATAAATGTGCATTTCTGTTGTATATAATTACATCTGTTGCATTGAAAGGGCAGTAACCCTAACCAGTTTTAAGAAACCCTAAGGGGAAAATAACTACACAAGGACAGTACATATCGACCGACCTGTTTTGGCCATTCATGCCAATAATGGTTGACAGTACTTTTGGCTCTTGACAGCATCTACCCCACATCTTAAGGCATAAATTGTCTCTTTTAGTTGAGCTAAAACCTGCATTTAAGAGTGACCTTGTTTAATCATTCCAACTTTAACATGCAGATGTTTGATGCATTCATTTACAAAATATGATCACCCTTTTGTGATGCATCAAATGCAAATCCGCTTGTTGAAGCAATTACCAATGTGCATTTCATATTATGTTCATTTATGTATAGGCATGCTTGACAGTTGACAGTAGAAAATGACACTACAGTTGTCTCTCTATTCTTATCTCCCATGAAGGAGGAACTTGAAATATAGACAGTTACCTGTATAAGCTAAAACCCTAATAAAATCAACTATATTTACTTGTATCTGAATTCATTCAAAGAAAGACAATATTTGCTGATGTAATGCATTTCAAATGTTCACCACGCGCTTGATGAAACACTAAACGCTTCATAAACACAGCAAACTTTTGCTGGTCAGTTAGTGAAAACAACAAAATCTGATGTAAATACAGATTCTAAACCATTGCATTAAAATCATAGCACAAAAAACCTGAAAGTGCTATAATAAAATGGAAAATTGCTTGTACGCAGAGTTTTCCCAAATCAAGAAATATTGAATGACCTTTGAGAAGTGCTAGCTTGGTTGTGAACATCAAGAAATATATTCCAATCTACATTGCATTTTTCTTATTATCTTTTTTAAAAACATCCCTTGTAACTTTGTGCATGTTCATTTTAATGCCATTGTAAACTTGTTTTATTCAGTTTTTTGGGGTGAAGACCATGTCAGCATAGCATAATCAACAAGCAATGACAATCAACAAGCAATGACGATGAACTAACAAACTTTGCAAACTCAATCAATTCAAAACCAAAGTTCAGGAGGCATTATAAATACGCCCTGTAGCTAAGGAAATGTAAGATCTATGAACACCAAATACTGCACATAAGATCTTACACATTGAAATCTGACCACATGCAATTGCAGCACCACTCTAATTGCAATCATTTGGCATCTATCTTTAAATATTTTTGGGTGTGATGCAATCAAATCAAGTAAAACGAAAAAGGAAAGACAGTAAATGCCTTGAATCTTGATAATACAAACAGAAACAAGAAACATTACTTTTTGCTGTTTCTGATGTTCTTGCTCTTTTACTTCTTTAAGATCCTGTAAAATGCTTGGAGACCCCAAGTTAAGAAAGTGAAAAGTATGTAACTAAACAAAACCGTACAAAGCAAAAATCCTGACAATTCCACAAGAAAGAAATGATATAGTACCAACCTTTTCTAGCCGTTGGCACATTTGCTGACAATCACCAAGTTCTTGCCGTGATTTACAAAGATCCTCTTCCAACAAAGCATTTTTTGTCCTGAGTGATGCTATCTCCCCCTGCACACATTATACATGAAACAGTCCAATACAAATTTTCAAGTTGAACAAAAGTCATAGATGAAAAGATCACTAAAAAATAGGCAACAACGCCATTTTTCACAATCTCAAACCTCAAATAAAATATCAGCCAAACAAAATTGCCAGATTTGAAGAAAAAACACACACGGCAATTTTTGAAAAAATTAGGTTGGCTAACTTTGATATTCTTAAATGGTCAATTTTGTTTGTTTTGTTTTTCTACTCATTGCAGCTATTGGAGAATGAAAGGAAAGGCGTTTACCATCATCAGCAACCAATATTAGGAGGACCAAACCACTGTTCTCACCACCATCAAAGTTTTTTAATTGGACCAGGAATCAATGTCATTGCAGAAATAATTTCAAGTTCAACAATGTACTTGATTGCATTTCGAGATTTACCCTGCTTGTTTATATTGATTTTACCATCCAGTGCCCTTTCTAAGTCGTGAATTTGTTTCTGTCAACCTGTAGACAGTTTTTCATGCCAACAAAGGTGACAATCCTGTAGCACTGGATTTGTGGAATATTTGTGGAGTTTGGTCTAATGGGAAGAGTCTGGGGAGTTATTGGCTATCCTACCTTGCATGCAAGACTGGTTGTAATACTATATGTGATTAACAAGGAGCTTGTAATCAAAATAAATGTGTCAGTAACCACAGAAAAACTCATAATGTTACTGAGTCCCTTAATCCTCTCATTTGATGTGTATATGTCAAGTTTTCTATAATTATTTGTAAATTGTGCATTTTTTTGAGAAAACACAACGTATATCATGAAAAATTTAAATATATACAAAAAGAGAAGTCATTACCTTATCACAGCCACACTGCATGTTTAGAGTTGTGAAGAAAAGGCCACACCGTTATAGGGGTTTCCAATTTTTTTTTATATCTTTCTTTTGTTAATGGAGATCATTTATTTTTCTTCAATAGCTATTCTTCCTGATATTGGTCAACATATAAATTTCAGGTCATGAAGTCCTTCCAATGCCAACAGTTTATTCTCAGACTTGTATATTATTTTACTTCCCTTTATACCAAACAGCAGGTGCAGCAACATAACACTGTGACAGTCTATAAGGCAGAGCCAGTTGAATGACAAAGTAAAGTCTTGAACAAATTAGGTATGTGGTTTCTCAACATTCATTCATGAGGAAATGGGAGTCAGAAATCATATGATGAAGGCAGGCAAACAAGGGCTTATAGATTAACATTTTTATGTTGAAGCAAGATGACTTGCAGAAAGTGAGATTTCTTTTGTATCCATATGCTGCAATTGGCGCAATGAGGATTTAAACTTTGATTGGAGAGTAGGATTGGAGGTATTGAGTTGGTAAATATTAAAATATGTATATATTCTAGAACACTAATTATTGTCTTGCACACTGTTTTCACCTTTTGCAACACTACCATTCAAAAGGAAGACACGAGAATATTATCATATACATATACATTATTCTTTTGGATCTATGTAGTGAATAAAATAATATAAATAATAATTAATTAGTTAATTAATAATTAGGTTGAAAGGCCATGTCACATTTCGTGAAGAGTCTAGGTATACAACCAGGCTTCATTTGTAATTATCAAAGTACCTCATCTCATATTTCATTCATTCATACTATCTAATATAATGTGTGTATCGTCATGGAATATCAAGTTTTCTGGAGTATTTAACTTGAGAAGTGACTTTGTTTGCTTCATTTGGTATTGGAGCAGTTCGAGCCTTCCGCCGCTTAACAGCTGCAAAGAGCCACGCTATGAGATCCACGTCCTTGACACTCAAATTTGTCAAATTTGTTGCCGTTGAAGCTTTACGCTACTAGAATTTGGAGTTTCTCTAGCTTTCCGTTGAAGAGTTTGCTAAACTTTTGGAGTTTCCCCCCTATATGTGAGAGACCCTTGGCCATTTAAAAAAAAAACAGAAAAAAAGAGAGTATATCATTAATAAATAAAAAAAGAAGAAGATAAAACCACTATTATCTATATATATATATATATATATATATATATATATATAATAAGTGAAAAAAAAAAGAAAAAGCAGCAACTCACATATTCTAAGAAAAAAAAAGGAGAGAGATTAAAAAGAAATTTATTGATTAAAAAAATAAAATATATATAAAAAAATCATACACATATATATAGAAAAAAAGAACTCGAAGAATTAAAAAAACAAAAAAGTGATAAAAAATAAATAAATCAATCAAAATCAAAATCAAAATCCAAAATATTTATATTAAAAAAAAAGTTATAAACAATATATTAAAAACAAAAGAAAAAGGCTTATCGCGCTAACGTCGAGGTGGAAAAGTCATCGACAAACTGATCACACCTTCGATCATACATACCGCCGCACAGAAGAGTCACGGTAGAGTCACTGTCCAATCAGAGAAAATCCACCGGAGCCTTGGCCCAACAACCACGCCACGCCAAACGTTGTCTGCTATGTATAACCACTGCTTTGTCCCACCATCAATCATCGTCCTTGAGCCACCTTGTCATTGCAGCTGCTCGAGCCACCAAATAACTTTGCCCTCACGACTTACAAAACTCATAACATCAAATCCACCCGTCGGTCACCTCCATTGATCCTCGTTCGACCACCTTTTGCCTACATAGCCACTGTCGCCCGACCAGTTCCGCCTAATGGTCCAGACCCACGGGGTATCAATATAGTAGTTTGATCCAGTTTTATATGTTCCGAGCAGGGATAGTCCCAATGGGATGGGAGGAAAGGACCAAGAGACAGAAAGAACGAACCCAGCCTAGTTAGAAGAGGGCCTCACAGATAAAGGATTATACCCCAGAAAGAAATAAGCCCACGAGCCCAGGAGCATTAGAAGATTAAGAGCCTTAAGCCCTAGAAGGTTGAGTAGGTGCTTTGTGAATAGAGCCTTAAACCCAGGAAGGGGCATTTCTCTAGGGTCAGAGGTCCTGCTATTGGGATTGGGTCTCGTTCTAGAGAAACTAGCTTGGGGGAATGGCCTTTCGAAGGAGAGTGTTAACATTAAGAATAGGGTTAGTGACTGATAATGAGATTCCAACTGTGACAGTGAACTATACAGTAAGGAAAGCCCTAACCGTCAGGAAATAAAGAGTAAGGATAGCCATCACTGTAAGGAAATAAGTCTCTATCTTTTCATGAGGAAGAAAGATCAAAGAATCTATCCATTAGTAAGTGATTTTATCCCTTTTGTTGCTTAACATAGGCATTCCCATCACAAGTTATTCAAAAATGATTTACTCTCCCGGTGGTCGAGCCATGCTTACGCATCCTCTCCTTACTAGGGGCTTCTCCAGCAGATCTAGCTTGCGCCGCTAGGGCTTATCCAGTCCTTGTGCTAGGGTTTTCCAGTCGTGCGTAGGGTTTTAAGGACCGTGCGCTAGGTTTTCAGGACTCTACTATAGGACCTTCCAGTTTCATCCATGACCTGGCTCTCGCCCTAATTGAGCTCATGTGCCTCCAACAGTAGCGCACTCCTTCTCCCTTGCAGTTGGATACTCGATTCCAGTTACCCAAGTATGTTGGTCAGTTGAATGGATAAATGGTTGATTCTTGGATTCGTAGTCTCTATACATACTTCAAGACATGTCCCGATCTAGATGAGGAGGCTAAGCTCCAGCTTGCGAGCCTGCAACTCAAGGGCATTGCTCAAGCTTGGTGGGATTCTCAATTGGAATCATCTGATCTTGTGGTCGAGCTGCATTCTACTTCTTCACACACATCAATCTCACCACCTATCTAGACATGGGACGATTTTGTCAAAGCATTGAAGAGTCACTTTTACCCACTCGGTTATCGCCAGAAATTGATGTGTCACTGGCTCCAGCTTCGGCAGCAAAATGGCTAGTCTGTCCAGAACTATATTGATCTCTTTTGCAAGCTACGCATCTAGCTTCACATTCAGGCTCCCAAATAGGTAACTATTCTTAAGTTCAATTATGGTTTATTACTTCTTTTTCACAGGGAAGTTTAGCTATTTGAAAGTTCATCTCTAGACAATGCTTTTCTACCATAGCGCTACCCGACTTTCGTTCTCTCTCTATCTCTTCCTCTTATATAATTTTGTGTCGCCTTCGCATTGCCAACTTATTGCCATATCCATCTGACCTCCGTTCGACACCCAACACACTCCGTCAACCATCATGCCTGTCGTTTCGATTTATCCTTTACTAACAGTCACATTATCAATCGTGAACCATTAATTCATATATATATATATATATATATTCAATTAATTTTATATGTTAATATTGTACTTTAATATATATATTCAATTAAGTACAATATTAACATATAAACTTAATTGAATATATATATATATATATATTAAAATTACAATATAGAAAATATAAAAAAAATTGAAGTTATTAAAAAAAAAAATCATAAAGAAGATTATAAGTAAAAAGAGTGAACTTAGAGAACACTTTTCTCAACAAGCAGAATGACATATAATACAGAAATGAAGTGAGAAAGATTTTTAGAATTAGAAACTCTACCTATCGACCCTAAGGTGCTATTTAAAATTAAAGGAACTCTTGCAGGAAAACATGTCACTATTGTTATATTGCTTGTTGAAGAAAAAAATCACATGAACCCTACAATTGCAAACCAATTGGTGATTCGTGAGTCAAATATAATAAAAAAATTAGACTTTTTTGACAAAAAAAATACAACATAAAAGTCTACAACTTAATATTGGGGATTATACTTTTATCTCTCAATTTACCGTGAAAACCTTCCTTTTTGACAATAGTGACATTCTGTTAGGTTCACCACGGATGGAAACCCTAGGTTCGGTTATCTTAAATACGAAAAAGAAATTTTTGACGTTCTCCTACAAAAAGAAGAATATAATGCTACACGACGTTAACTTAAAGCCAAATTCAGTGATGCCTGAAGACATTCAAGGAATTTCAAAAGTAATTTCTCAAGTTCAAGGTAAAAAGGTGATACAAAATACGCAAAAGGAAATTGACAAAATGACCACTAACAAGAATGAAGAGGTTTCTCGTCTCAAGGACCACAACGAAAAGTTACTAACGCAAATTAAGAAGCTGAAGAAAGACAAGAAATCATTAGAAAACAAGGTGCAACAACTTGTCGCAAAGGAATTGTCGAAACCTTCAAATATAGAAATTTAAGTTGAAGAAAAAATGAACATTCATACAGTAAATGTCACAACTCAAAAAGAAGACAAGCAAGTTGTAGAAAATACAAACTCCAACGTTGCAGTTCAGATGAGGAACATTCTAAGTAAAGGTTCTGCAACCAACTCAATAACATTCTCGCCAGAATAAAATCAAAGAAGTCAAACCAAAAAAGTTCCCTATCGACATCCAAATCACGGGAGCAGACAACTTGATCGAGATTTGTATTCAGAACAGAAACAACACGCTGATGTTCCAAAAAATACTAATATCAGTGCAATGCACTCAAGTGATAATTCATCACAAGTTTCAAGTCGCTAGAAGATTCCATAGAAAATTGATTTAGGATGGTCCGATCCATTCTCAGTGTGACAATTTTGTTTGTCACTTAGAGGATCATATCGACTTGTATCGACAAAGATGACTACCTCGAGACGAGAAGACATTCGTAGTAGGAAAAGAAATCAAAGCCTTTTATCAACAAGCTTTGAGGACAAAGCTTTTTGAGGAGGAAGGCAATGTAGTGAATAAAATAATATAAATAATGATTAATTAGTTAATTAGTAATTAGGTTGAAAGGCCATGTCTGATGACACATGACCTTTCATGAAGAGGCACCTGCTAGGTATATAAGCAGGCCTCATTTGTAATTCTCAAAATATCTCATCTCATATTTCATTCATTCATACCATCTAATATAATATTTGTATCATCATGGATATCTTTGTATTCCAAGTTTTCTGGAGTATTTAACTTGAGAAAAAACTTTGTTCGCTTCAATCTAGAGTTTAGATTGCAACTACTATTGTTTGTATCCATGGCCTGGCTCAAAAACTTCCAATGTAAGCCTTGGGAACCACAATGTTCTTATGAACATAGTTAAGAGGACAAACTTTTCCATTTAGTACACCTACCTGGAGTACTCCCCTTTCAATGATCCTATAGAAATGCCAAGTGGTACACTATGGTTTTGACTCATGATGATGACATATATTTACATGTTTGTTGTCATTTTGTATTGGTTTTCCACTTTTGAGTCCTTGATTGGATAGTTACAACGGTTCAATATCAATACCGACTTTGATGTGTCATTTTGCATTTGGTATCCACTAAAGCATATATATCATTTTTTTTCGTAGTTATGTGCGAATGTGTTTAATTGATGTTGTTGTTGGTTTAAATGTTTAAAAAAATGGAAAAATGAATTTATTTCGTATTTTTAATGCTTTCCACGGCTTATTTTTTTGCCAATGTTGCCGAGAAATTTTATTCTGAATCCTCTGCCGATGCCAATTTTTTAAACCATGATTAAAAAAAAAAAAGTTGAAACAAGATGAATGGGCATTTCTCTTCAATAAATGACAATCCAGTTATTCTTTACAACCAACTAACTATATAGTACCCATCTGAATCATCATTACACATTTCCACTAAGAAGTATACCTGTGAGCAAGTCCTGTCATCCTGCCTAAACTAGTCCTTCGGCCAACTTTTCTGCCATTTAAACATAAATATTTCTTTACTTCACTATAGGATGCTTAAAATACAACTAACATAGGTAGCGGATGTGAGTTACTAACCATTTATGTTGACTCATACCTTTGCAGATTACCAAACTCAGACGTAAATAACTAGTTAAACTGGAATTCGTTAGCAATTTCAAAAATTACCAGAAGCCAAAAGCTAACCTGCTAGCATATTCATAGGTTTGTTGTCTGTTGCATTGAAGCTTATGATCCAAATCTTTACACCTGAAAGGAAAACTGATGATAAGATGTTCAGGAATGTAATAAAAAATTACAGAGAGAAGGGAAAAATACTCTACTTTTCCTCAAGGCATCAACGTCAATTCAAATCTCATTCTACCCTGTGTGAAGTGCTCTTGCTATGCCCATTCAGCAATGCCACTCTAGAAGGATAAATTGATGCTCTTCTTTTCTCATTCACCTTCGAGCTACGTCCTTTATTTACAATACCATGCCCTCTACCATGGCCAGTCTTCTTCTTTCTTGACTATTCCCGATTGCCAATTTGAAGATCCATAGCTTCAGTAGTAGACCTATTTCCATCTACAAAGTCCTGACCAATATGTATTTTCAAGATTAGGAGTGATTATGTATATGCATGAAGTTCAGTTGGAAAGAAAGCTCGTTACTAAACATGGGAAAGCAATGATACAATAGTTGAAAGGAATAACAAATAAAGAGGATGATAACATCTCAGAAGCACAAAAAAATTGTATATGTGAGCATGGGAGGGAGACTCGTCTGGAGTATGATATTGTAAAGGAAAATTCCACCTTCAATATTGGATATATCCATGTTCATTGATATTCTAATTTTGTGCCAGAGGCTTAAGAAAATAATTGATTAAAGCAATTTGAAAAAAAAAAAATACTTAAAACATGATAGTTTAAATGTATAGTGAAATGAGCAATGAGAAGACAGAACCTCTGACTGCTTAAAGACAGACATCTCCTCTTCTTCATTGTACCACTGTCGCTTTTGTGTTGGTTGAATTAAAAATTCCCCACCGATCTGAGAAAATCAAGACAATGAATCAATACTATCATGTTATTTAACACCATGTAGAAAATCAACAGTTATATGTAGTGATGATAAATACGACACTAATAAATTACAGTACCATCATATCAAGCATGGTTCACAGACAAGTAGGGTTGGAATTTGGATTTGTCTTTATAGGTTAGACAAATATCTTTGATGATTTGGGTCTTTATGTTTCTGGTCAAGAAATGTTATGCTAAAAAAAATTTCTTTAAAAGTTATTTTCAGCTCATTTGACTGTTAAATTTAGGAAATTCAAACTGTGACAACACATGCTCTTAACCAATAACCTACTCAAGCTATATATTGGTCAGCAATAAATTATTCTCCTAAATATTAATAATTCCTGTGGCATTCTTTTAGTTTGTTTGATATCATTTCTGGCATATTTGTATATTTGTAAAATACCATTTCTTTTAACTGAGCATATTTTCAACAGACAAGAAAAAAAAAAAACCAAAAAACAAAAACATCATTCTTATTTAACAATGTCCCAATTTGTTGGGCAATAGATACTTCAGCTTCCCACAATATTTCAACACTGTTTTTGGATCATTTAGTTGGAGACATTATTACAATGATGTTCATATTAGTGAGTGGGATGGCCTCTCCTCAAAATATCTTTGTTGAAAGACTATCCATGAGTAAAACAAAAATGACAGAACAAACAAAATATCACGAAATAATTATAAAAAATATTAAACATATGGAAAGCTGTGGATATTAATAAGGAAATATTAAAATTATTCCACCACTTGGTATAGGTTTAGATGCATGGTCGCTCTAAGGATAGTATATAATCGACTATGCATTAATTTTGAACTAAGAAATTTGGAGGCTGGAGCTAATTTTCACTGAAATAAATTACCCAGCACTTCTAATCTACTTAATGAAATCAAAAATTAAAAGCTTGCAGCAGCTCGTGTCTCAAGAAAAAAATCAATGCTTGACCTGGTATCCTCGGGGCCAATCTTGAGCTGGGCGTAAATCTGGATGGGCATATGCCTCGAAAGATGAGAGTGCACTCTTCTTTGCGTTTACTTTTTGATTTGGTAGTTTGGATTTAAACGCACCGCCCAACCACCAAAATAATGTCAATATCCTTATTGGAAAAGGAAACAAGACAAATATTTACCAAAAACTGTTGTGTCTAAAAACCTCTGCTCAAATGAACTTGACCATCCCAAATGCTCCCATTCCATTCGAGTCTGAGAGCTCATAATACATTTCCCCGTAAACACCGTGCAATCACGTGCTTGGTATATATTTCACACATAACTTACCAATGTGTTAGTAATTCGGAAATGGTAGATTCCCGAATTAGAAAATTGGCTTCCCCCTATTTGGCTTACATTTTTGGATTTAGATCCAGCTGCTATGTGACGTCATGTATTTTCTCACTAAATGGTAGCGGAACGAAAAATCCATTCTAATTTCAGAATATCAATAATGACCAATTTCCAGTGAGCCACATACTCAACTCACTCATTGACTGATATTTTTAAATGCGAAGAAAGGTAACTTTCCTTTACAATTTTTAGTCCAGTGGCGAATCGATTGTGGTTGCAGAGTCTAGACTTGCAATTGCCTAGTTCAATGAGGGGTCCACATGAAAAATATGACTGGTAAATGAAAAATAAATGGGCCTAAGAACCGTTCATTGTTGGTTTTTATTTTTAATTTTAACTGTTCTTGGGTTTTGACCGTTGCTTCTCTCCTCGTGATATAAATAAGTTTGTCTGATCAGCCAATCATCATTATCTTGATGATGAACTACAGTTGGTAGTTCGAAACGCGTCGGTCCTAAAATTCTCATGTAATTTTCCGGAAAATTTATAATCTAATATGTTAAGGATCACAGAAACTTACACTCTCAAAAACCTAAATACTTTTACAAAATATCAGTCATTCCTTAATGCCTTTGACAATGTTAATCCTGAACCAAGTAACAAATATGACAATGTTAATCCTGAGCCAGGTAACAAATCTCAAATGACGTTTTTTTTTTAAATATAATTATAATTTGTAGGTAACAAATCTCAAATGACTTTCTTTTTTGAAATATAACTATAACAATGGCAGAAGATAAACAAATCTATATTTCCCAATTGGTAAAACTGGTGATTAGCTCATACCTCTTTTTTAACATGTTTATTGGGGGCAGCGAGAGAAAGAGAAAGGAAGAAGTTAAACCTGGGACAAACCGGAGCTGATTTGACAGCCTTCGACGACCCCCCTCCGATGAGTTTTTGGATTCGGGTCTTCCTCCCGTCTCCGCCTCTCCATGAAATTATATCACATACCATCCCACCATACATGCCTATGCCTATGCCAACACCATCCGGATGTGCGACCGAGACACCCGGGGGACCCGCAATCCACCGAAGGTCAACATTTCACGTCCCTGTCCACCTGTAAAAACTACACCATGCGGTTTACATACATGCCATGGCTCTTTCATGTTTCATCACATAAATTTCTCTACGCCATGCATCCAGAACAGATCCACGCATCCATAATAGAACCCACATTTCATGGCGTACCCCATTCACTCGAATTGACATCAAAATCGACGGCCACAATGTATTGCATTTCACTAGGATTGACATCAAATCGACGGAGCGGATTAAAGTTGAATGGTTATATTGTATCTCGCTAGGATCGACAACCAAATCTACTAAGCGAATTAAAGTTGAATGGTTGGACTATGTATTTGAGTTCTGGTATTCGCATTAGCGTTAAAACTGGTCGACAATAAATATTGGAGGTACTCTTTCTGGATTGTGTTTGACCAAACATTCAAACCCTCTGGATTGTGTGATATCTTCGAAAATGTTTCTCTAGATTCTTCTTACCATTGTAGTGAGCCCGGGCGGTTTAGGTTCTGCTCTGCGACTGATTAGACGTTCCAAGAATCATTGAATTGGATTCATTTCCTTGTGTGTTAGAGGAGATCGAATCAACCATATAATGAGAAGGGGATATATCAGAAAAAATAATTGCATGCAGGTGATGTTAACCACATCGTTGTATCAAACATGCTCGCTCATTGATGTTGATTGTTCGCTCATTGAGGCTTATTGTTCTGTGTCATAGTTGGATGTCCATTCCAATGGATGTCTACGGCTCGAAGAAGCAACTAGTCCGGATGGCACAGAAAACGGTTTGAAAGTTGGGGTACATGAACCATTTTTTCATACATTTTTTAATGCAATCCCAATACGATTTTCCATTGATGGGTTAATCATACGATGTCAACACTACTATTCTTTATAATAGTTGAAAGCTTTAAAATTATTTTATTTTATTTATTTTTAATATATACAAGTCTTTTAATTAATTGAAAACCTAGTCGAGAATTTGTGTCTTAATCACTCCTCTTCCCTTCGTGTCCAAAAGTTATTGAACCAGATTTTTAAACAATCAAAGTTGTAAACAATTGTGGCGTCGGCTAAATAGGCCTATTCTTTGCATTAACCTCGCAATATCTTGGAAAAATAGGCCAATTCTTTGCATTAACCTCCCAATGTCTCGGCAGCAAACTTCTGGTGCAGAAGAACTACACGGAGGAAAGAGCGTAGACCTTTAATTAACAGCGAAAGGTAAGGAAAGTTAAGATCGTTCAGACATTGGTTTTTCTTTTAATTTCATTTTGAGTGAATAAGTTCATTTAGATCATTTTGTTTTTATTTTTATTTTTATTTTGGACACTTAGGTAGAGTTTACATACTAAAATTGCAATTTTTATAAGTTTATATAGAAATTCAAATAAATTATATATATATATATATATATATATATATATAATCAAAATTGACATTTTTGTTATTGAAAAGTTGCATATTTTTAAATTTGAATTTTTATTAAAATTAAGAAAATAAATCAACACTTTTATTATTAAAAATTAAATATTAAAAAATAGAATTATTCGTGCATTTCATTAATAAATATTAATATTAGAAAATCAAATAAATGACATTTTTATTATTAAAAAGTTGCATACTTTTAAATTTGAATTTTTATTAAAATTAAGAAAAGAGACTCAACACTTTTATTATTAAAAATTAAATATTAAAAAATAGAATTATTCCCGCATTTCATTAATATATTAATATTAGCAAATCGAATAAATGACATTTTTATTATTAAAAAATTGCATATTTTTAAATTTGAATTTTCATAATAAATATTAATATTAGAAAATCAAATAAATGACATTCTTTTTTTTTTTAAATTGCATATTTTTAAATTTGAATTTTCATTAATAAATATTAATATTAGCAAATCAAAATTGACATTTTTATTATTAAAAAGTTGCATATTTTTAAATTTGATTTTTTATTAAAATTAAGAAAAGAGACTCAACACTTTTATTATTAAAAATTAAATATTAAAAAATATAATTATTCCCGCATTTCATTAACAAATATTAATATTAGCAAATTAGTCTATAAGTAGATATCTGGTGTCGCAATGAGATCGCCACTCAAGCAACTAATGTGGCCAACTTATTTATGGAAAACTTCGGAAAGAAAGCCCTTCCCTCCTTTTCCTTAAGTCCATCATGGTGGAAAATATTTGTAGATGACACTAACATAAAATGGTCGCATGGTAGGGAGAATCTCGAGAGATTCTTTAATCACCTCAACTCAATTTCCTCAGAAATTAAGTTTACCATGGAGATTGAATAAAACAGGACCATTCCTTTCTTGGATGTCCTCGTTACCAGAAGAGAAGATGGAACATTAGGGCATTAGATATTTAGAAAGAAAATCCATACTGACATCTACCTTCATGCTGAGTCTTACCATCATCTTGCTCAAAAATTTGGCGTCCTTAACCCTCTTGCTGTAAGAGCCCTGAGGATATCTGATGAGGAGCACCTGGAAGAATAAATCTCTCACCTGACATCTGTTTTCTTGGGTATACAGTATAAGGAAAAAGAAATCAGAAAAGCCATAAATAGAGAAAAAGGTACGGTCGTATCCAAGGGACGCCAGGGTCCTCAAGAAAGCGGTGGAAGGGTTTTTCTACCATACATTAAAGTTGTGACTCATAATATTGTCAGGGTTTTGGGGAGGAGTGACATTTCCGCAAAATTCTTAGCAGCAGGAACCATTAAACAAAATATGCGGTCATTCAAAGATAACATTAGTCAGGAGCAGTACAATTTCAACCGACCATCAAACTAGAAAAACTGGAATTATCAAGAGTGGGAATGGCCTTTGCTAGGGTTTCACGATGCATTGCTGCCGACGCCGACTTCGCAGTTGCCGCTCCTAAGACTGCCTTACTCGCCTCTACCACCGATAGGGATTCTCACTTTAGAGATTGCCTTATGAAGGTAAACAATTAGAGGACCCTCTTCCCCTCTCTTTTTATAGTATTGATAGAGATGCTTCGATTGTGCTTACCCTGCATCTAAGAGGGGGAGCATCTGGGCAGCCATCCTCTGCTCCTGCTTTCTCCTACAAAGATTCGGTCCGTGCACAGCCGCCCAAGAAATATTCTCAACCAACGAAGGCTCCCAAGCCTTTCTTGGTAGATAAAATGGAGGAAGTACCCTCCATCAAAATCTCCCATCCATTGCTTGATGATCAGGATTCCCTCAGCTCTTTAGAGAATTCTCTATGAAGGTAAACAACTAGAGGACCCTCTTCCCCTCTCTTTTTATAGTATTGATAGAGATGCTTCGATTGTGCTTACCCTGCATCTAAGAGGGGGAGCATCTGGGCAGCCATCCTCTGCTCCTGCTTTCTCCTACAAAGATTCGGTCCGTGCACAGCCGCCCAAGAAATATTCTCAACCAACGAAGGCTCCCAAGCCTTTCTTGGTAGATAAAATGGAGGAAGTACCCTCCATCAAAATCTCCCATCCATTGCTTGATGATCAATTCCAAACATTTGCAGAAATCGCTATCATATGAAGATTTAATGGCCTATGGCCTCAAACAGTAGATCTATATCAATGGATCCACACCAACTGGACCAACAACAAAAAATTCTTCATTTTCTCCAAGGTTTTCTTCATTGTGGCATTTTCTTTCAATGCAGATTATCAGAAAGCCTTAATAATAGGCCCTTGGTTTTGGGGAATGACAGGGTTATTCCTCACCCCCTAGTTCCCAGACTTTGACCCTACTAAAATAGTCATCACAAAGCTTCCCATATGGGTCTGACTTCCGAACCTCCCGGCGCATTTATGGCACTTCTTTGTCTTCCAAGGGATTGGAAACACTTTGGGCCACTTTCTGGCAATAGATACCTCTAAAGGGAGAAAGGCATATACACCTTTGGCAGAATCTGTGCGGAAATAAACATAAGTAAAGATCTGTCGGATCAAATAAACATCAAAATTGGGGATTTTCATTGGATTCACACCCTAAACTTTGAGAATGACGCATTCCGATGTTGCCACTGTCATTAGATAGGGCACCTTCAGAACTCATGTGCCATGTTCATCGCCAAAAATAAGAACACCATTCGCAAGTCAAAATCCAAAGGCTGGAAACCATGTGATCCAAACCCCGTGGATGACATAGAGTCCTTCAGCTTGGATGAAGAGGAGATTGATGCAGAAGGGGAGGATCTTGAGCATACAAAGGACACACCTTCAGCTAGTCCTGAGGAGCTCACTGTACCTCTGATTTCACAGAAATGCACTCATGAGTCTTCCTCATCTGATTCAAACAAGGAGACTCCATCTTCAGTGAAGAACAGTCTGTAAGTGGTTCATGCCCAACCGCCCCATAATGGTTAGGTCAAATTTAGTAAGAAAAAAGGGAAAAAATGTCATTTAGAAGTTTCAACCCATTCTGGGTAGACTCTGTACTCTAGCCCGCTGTTTCGTGTTATCCTTTGTGATCATTTTGTGAACTTTTTACTTAGTCCATGGTTACTCTTCGGGACCAAGGTTGATAGTTTATCACTTTTGGCTCCTTGATTTCGGCTACTCATGATTGTAATCTCATATTGTACTATATGATTTCTTAATAGAATTAGTCTTATTTAGAAAAAAAAAAAAAACATTAGTCAGGAGAAACTTAAAGGTGTTTACAAGATTGACTGCTCATGTGCGAGGAGTTATATTGGTGAAACTGGGTGCTCTCTTCAAAAGCGTCTTAAAGAGCATGTTGTCGATATTAAACATGAACGATCTCGAACCTCGACTCTTGCTGATCACTCGTTGAAAACTAAACATCACTTGCATCTTGAGGATGCCAAAATAATTGCAAGGGGGGGACACTATCAAAAATGAAAGACTAGAGAAGCACTAGAGATTATAAAACACTCGCATAACATTAACAGGGACGAAGGATACAAGATTAGTGACAGTTGGCGACCTCTAATTAGACAGATTTTCTCTTTAGGTTCGTCCTCATCCCAGGTATAATATTGCAGGTTTACTTCTTCTCCTTATTAGTAAACAATTTTAGGGTCTCGTCAGTACAAAACACTAATTATTTCATTCACTCATAATATTTATTTTTATTAATTAATTTTTATCCTATTTATAAAAATTAATTAATTAATAATTATCATCATTGAATAGAAATAAAAATACTTATAGAATTTTGGCTTCTGTGATCCATCGTAAAATTATGTAGAATTTTTTCGGTAATAATGACATTCAAATGAACATTGTCGACGCGTTGCGAACCAACTAGTGTGGTTCATCATCAGGACTATGTGAGAGATCAGATCTAGACGTTGAGTTTAAATAGATGCAGAAATGGCTAAACTAGACGTTAGGATAACGGCTAGTTTGACTATGAAATTTAATAATTGCTAGTTCTATTTTAATTAATTTAATTATTTACTTAATTATTAAATAAAATTATAATGGCTAGTTCTATTTAATTAATTTATAAGTTTAATTATTTAATAAAATATATTTATAAATCTTTATATTTTATTTAATTTAGTTAATTAATTATTATTATTATTATTATTATTTATTTCTTTATTAATTCCTTATTATTTAATTATTTATTACTTATTATGTTATAATATTTTATGTATGTAAATTTGTAATCCTATTATTCTCCTTTCTCTTAAAAAAAATAAAAATAACTAAATAAATAAATTTTTTTTTTGACCATTAAGAATATAGGGCAGAGATCCAACACCTGCTTATATTCCAACCGTCATCTCTATTGAGATTTACGGGTATTTTTTCAATTTCTAATGCCTCTCTTAACTTCTGATGATGGAAATGGTCAATCCTAGCTATGACCTTAGCCTCTTGAATGCAGATATGATGGTTAGTCTTTTCCGCATGTTCAACTAGGGCAGAGGTGCAGGATCTTCCATGCTTAATGTTAGCATCATGTTCACTGATACTTTTTTTAATAGATCGACCAATTTCACCAATGTAAGGAGTCCCACAAGAACAAGGAATAATATAGACACCTTTTCCATCCCTAGGGTTTACCGAATCCTTAAGCGATTTAAGAGAGCTGTGAATCGTGCTAAGGGGCTTGAAGGAAGAAGAAATTTTATGCTTCTTAAGGATCCTAGCAATCCTATCAGTGCTTCCCTGAATGAAAGGAAGCCTTACATTGCAGGACCACTGATTAGGTTCATTTAAATTTTTATTTTTAACTAAGGGACCTCTTTCTACTTTAAGAAAAGCCTTAAGGCCTTAGATTTATAACTATTTTTACAAAGACATTTGAAGGATGGGTCTTTTCCCCCTCAAGGTGAGATTTATCAGAGATTCTCAATGCCTTGGTAGCTAAGGTGCTGAGAATCCCTAATTTTTGAGCAGGGAAATGATGAGAACTAAAGGCAAGATATTACCAAGATGGGCTCTCTTCGTGTCTCTTGATGGGAGAAAAGAACTATCATCTCTAGAGATAAGAACGTCAAGGAAGGGAAGGCCACATCCACTATAATTCAGGTGAATTTATGGAAGCAAGATTGACTATTAAAAATGAACCACCTAATGATCTAGTCAGGTTGTGGTGATTAGTATCATCTTACAAACTTCATCGTTTTGTCACAACCCGCACTTGATCTGTAGCCTCCCATGTAGCTTTTGCAGCAATCAGAGAAAGGGGAGAGCCCATGGCAACACCACATGTTTACTCATAGAACTCACCTTCAAAACTAAAGAAAGTAGATGTTAAGAAAATCCCGACTAAATGGGTCGTATCTAGATCAGTGATGCAATTAATGACTTCAATGGCCTCATTAATGGGGATATTGGTGAAAAGAGAGACAACATCAAAAATAAAAAGCCTATCTTCAAGACCCATTTTAACGTCCTTTAACTCATTAAAAAAAGAGGAAGAATCTTTTTCAAAAGAGTCGGTACGACCTACGAGAGGCTTAAGCTTAAGGGCCAAATACTTGGCAAGAAGATAAGTCGAACCACCAATGGTGTTAACAATGGGCCTAAGGGGAGCACCATCCTTATGGATTTTTGGAAGACCATAGATTCTTGGAGTAAGGCGGTTGCTTTCAATCAACTTCTTGCTAAGAGAAATCACAGAGCTGCTTGATTTAATGGCATCAGCAGTTGCTCTTGAGAGCTTTTTTAAAGGATTTTTAGAAAGTTTTTTGTAGCTCCCACTATTCTCCAAATGGTCTAACATTTTCTTCCTATAATCCTCTTTATTAAGAATAATAGTTGCACCTCCTTTGTCAGCCTTAAGAACAACAATATCCTTATTATTATTTAAGGAATTCAAGGCCTCAAAATCGGGCTTACTGAGGTTTCTCTTAGGGGGCTTGGCTTTCCTTAAAATGACTGCACAATACCATTTTAAGGAAAGCCAAGCCCCCTAAGAGCAACCTCAGTAAGCCCAAGTTTGAGGCCTTAAAATCCTTAAATAATAATAAGGATATTGTTGTTCTTAAGGCTGAAAAAGGAGGTGTAGCTGTTATTCTTAATAAAGAGTATTATAGGAAGAAAATGTTAGACCATTTGGAGAATAGTGGGAGCTACAAAAAAATTTCTAAAAATCCATTAAAAACGGTCTCAAGAGAAGTTTTTGATGCCATTAAATCAAGCAGCTACATGAGTTCTCTTAGTAAGAAGTTTATTGAAAGCAACCCCCTTACTCCAAGAATCTATGGTCTTCCAAAAATCCATAAGGATGGTGCTCCCCTTAGGCCCATTGTATCACCATTGGTGGTCCGACTTATCTTCTTGCCAAGTATTTGGCCCTTAAGATTAAGCCTCTCGTAGGTCGTACATAATTTTTTGTAAAATATTCTTCCTCTTTTGTTAATGAGTTAAAGGACGTTAGAATGGGTCCTGAAGATAGGCTAGTTAGTTTTGATGTTGTCTCTCTTTCCACCAATATCTCCATTAATGAGGCCATTGAAGTCATTAATCACATCATTGATCCAGATACAGCCCATTTAGTCAGGATTTTCTTAACATCTACTTTCTTTAGTTTTGAAGGTGAGTTCTATGAGAAAACATGTGGTTTTGCCATGGGCTCTCCCCTTTCCCCGATTGTTGCTAATATCTTTATGGAGAACTTTGAATCCAAGGCTATTTCCTCTGCTCTGTTCCAACCAAAGCTTTGGAAAAGGTTTGTAGATGATACTTTGTGTACCAGATCAGCCTCATGGCTAAGGAAGATCTAGATACGCTTTTTAGATTCACCTTAATAGTCAATCTTGCTCCATAAAATTCACCATGGATTATGAGGTGGATGGCTAGCTTCTTCCCTTCCTTGATGTTCTTATCTCTAGAAAAGGACGATGGTTCTTTCTCCCCATCAAGTTTTTCGAGAGAAACCCATACTGAGAAATATCTTCACGATGGATTTCATCATCATTTCCCTACTCAAAAATTAGGCATCCTCAGCACCTTAGCCACCGGGGCATTGAGAATCTCTCGATAAATCTCACCCTAGAGAGTAAAATACCCATCTCCTTAGTAGTCTCTTTGTAAAAATGGTTATAGACAAGTCTCAGGCCTTAAAACTTTTCTTAAAGTAGAAAGAGGTCCCTTAATTAAAATAAAAATTTAAATGAACTCTAATCAGCTGGTCCCTACAATGCAAGGCCTCCTTTCATTCAGAGGGAACAACCGATAAAGTATTGCTAGGATCCCTTAAGAAAGCATAAGATTTCTTCTTCCTTCAAGCCCCTTAGCACGATTGCGGCTGCTAGCCTTCATCAGTACGGTCCGGTAAACCCCTAGGGATGGAAAAAAGGTGTCTATATTATTCCTTGTTCTTTAGTGGGACTCCATTACATTAGTGAAACTCGATCGATCTATTAACCAAAGCATACGTGACATGCTGCCGACATGTAAGCATGGAAGATCATACGCACTCGCGCTAGCCGAACATGCGAAAAAGACTAGCCATCATATACACGCTGAAAATGGAGGCTAAGGTACACATCGCTAGGATCGACCATTTCATCACTGTGAGAGATAGGAGCATTAGAAATTGAAAAAATACTCATAAATCTCAATAGAGATGATGGGTTGGAATATATAGCAAGTGATTCGAGCTATATTCTTAATGAATCGAAAGAAAATTTTTATTTATTTTTTATTTTTATTTTTTAAGAGAAAGGAGAATAATAGGATTACAAATTTACATATACATAAAATATTATAATATAATAAGTAATAAATAATTAAATAATAAAGGAATTAATAAATGAATAATAATAATAATAAACTAAACTAAATAAAATATAAAGATTTATAAATATATTTTATTAAATAACTAAACTTTTAAATTAATTAAATAGAACTTGTCGGTTATAATTTTATTTAACAATTAAGTAAATAATTAAATTAATTAAAATAGAACTATGCAGCTATTAAATTTCATAGTCAAACTAGCGCGATTATCCCTAATGGCTAGTATAGTCATTTTCTACATCTATTTAAACTCAACGTCCGGGATCGCGATCTCTCACGTAATCCGACGATGATGAACCACACTTTGCTTTGGTTCGAAAACGCGTCAACAATGTTCATTTAGATGTGATTATTACCGAAAAAATTATACATAGAAATAAAAATAAAATTAAATTAAATTATATTTAATAATGATAAATTTTATTTTAAAAATTTATTAGGATTAAACTAATAAATTATATTTAATAATAAAAATTCATTTGATTAGTATAATTAATAAATATTAATTAATAATGTTTATTTATTAACGTTTATTTAAATAAAGTTATATTATTATTATTTAAAATATAATAAATATAGGTATTTTTTATTAATTAAGTATTAATTTTAATAATTAAAAATAATTAAAACCATTAGGTAAAACCATTCGGGGTTATATCACAACAAATTTATGAAATTTAAAAAATAAAAATTAAAATAATTAACCAATTATATACAAAATATGAAACTAAATAATTAATAAATTAAATTAGGTTATTATATTATAAATTATTAAAATTTTGTAGCACTTAAGGATTTATATAATTAAAATTTTAATAACTTTTAAAAACTAAAAAAAAATAATAATTAAAATAATGAAATTATTAAGTTACTAAATAAATAATTTATAATTTTAAATATTTATATTAATAATGTGTGATATTAGATACTATTATACGTATTATAAATTATTTAAATTAAAATTAATTTATTAAAATTAAATTTTATAAAAAAATAAAATTAAATTAAATTAAATAGAATTTATAAAAATTTGTTTTTGTCAACTCTTCTCATCATCTTTCACTATTTATGCTTTGATCTCCGTGCTGACCTTCTTTCATTCTTCATTTACTTCTCGTTCTAAAGATGAGATCCCAGATTGGGATTCAAAACATGGACCATTGTTTTAGTGATACGCATGGATAATCCGGGATTACGCAATCAAATGTTATTATTTATTTTTTTATATTACTTTTAGAAAAGTATTATCTTTATAAAAGAAAGAAAGATGATCTTCCTATATTTTATATAAATTAAATTTTTAATTAAAACATTTTTTGTTTCTAAAATTATATTTTAATTACACACTAACTTTCATGAAATTTTGTATCTAATTAAAGAACTAAATTTCTTGTATTTTGATAAGGAGATTAGTCATAGATTTTTCTCATTCCATTTTATTGGAAAATAGATTTTTATTTTTAAAAAAAATTTCAAATTCATATTACAATTATGAGAAGGGTCTTGGAAAATGGAAACAACATCTTTTCAAGCTTTAATGCTTTTTGCTAAAAATTTTGTTATTTCTAAATTTAATTATTATATTTTTTTATGTTTGTCATAAAGTGTTGTTTTTTTTACTTAGTATATTAGTGTAGTATTAATTTATTTCTTTAAATTTGTATCATTTTTATATTTTGTTATACATTTATTTTTAGTAATTATCTTCATATATGAATATTATGTTTTTGGATTTGATTGTATGATATTTTTTTAATATAGAATAAATTTATACTAAATAATATATATTGTATAAATATATATCTCATTTTATTGAGAAATCTAATATTGAAATATTGCATTTTCATAATCCAATTTATACATTTATATACTACACTCTTTTTATGAAGGTTGGAGGTTGGTTTATATACATATACTAACATATTTGTTATGGATGAAAAATATCTCTAGTTCCAAATGAAGATCCCATGAACTTCCTAAATTTTGTGATCTAGCATGTCGATTTTTTTTCATTTTTTATATCCCTAAATCTAATACCTCGAAACCCTTTGACATCAAGGAGAAAAGATTAAATTAGAGCGATGTATCAAAATATGGGGTATCGGTCGGATCCGATAGACGCAGTGATAGACGTGTCTAAGGGCGAGTATAACCCAATACGGTCGTAGTGTCGGATTGTGAATTCGAAAACACGAGGTTCGAATCCCGTTATTCGCCGCACCCCATTGTCGACTGGGCCCTCGTATTAAATAGAAGTAAAGCGATGGCCCCGGCTTTCAATACGTTACGCTTCATATTTATTCCCCCTAAAAGCTAAGCCAAGGAGATAAGTAAATCCCTCACCATATGAATAGTGAGTCCCTACCGAGCCTCTCCCTTTAGTTCTTCGAGTTGATGGCGGTGGGTCGGAGTCATGCTATAGCATGATGGTGGCTTTTCCCTCCCCCAAAAGGGAGAGTTGCTCCTCTCCCTCACCATATGAATAGTGAGTCCACTACCGGGAGCCCTCGACCTCGTAACCTCGGCGGAGCCCCCTACTGGGCCTTTAGTCGCGAGTCCCCTACTCGGGACCTCACCATATTCATAGTGAGTCCCTATCGGGCCTTTGGTCGAGCACTTCGTTCCTCTCCCCTGTTAGTCGAGTCACTTAACGTACCTCGGTGTTTATTTCGTTACATAAGTCATGGCAAGGCTCCTTACACGTTATAGGCGAACCTACTGGGCTAAGAGTAAGGCCCCCCGATTCACGGGCACGAAAGGTATTATCAGAGTCCTAGAGTCGACGCCCGGACCGTGCCCAAGTAAGTGTCCTTATAAACCCTCTCATTTTTTTCACTCGGTCTCATCGGGCCCTTTTCTTCTTCCCCTCAAAGAGCTCAAGAGTTGGTCCTTCCCGCTTCGAGAAACACTTCTAAGTAAGAGTAAGGTCACTCACGCGTATTTTAGGGGAAGAAATGCCTGCGCGGCCCTGATTTGGTTGGTTTTGGTCCTCTATTGCGCCGGCCTGATTTTTGTCGTCGGCCTTACGAAAGATAAGGATAACCTTTCGCTACGGGAAAGGGATACCCCTTCGCTATGCTCGAAAGGGAGATCCTTCCCTTCGCTATGCTCGCTCGAAGCCTACACAAATTCCCACCTACACAAATTATGGAAGAACCCCGGGATAACAATGTTATGTAGAATTGTACGAACACCGTTAGTAAATACTCGCTTGGAACGGGAGGGCGGAAGGCGTGCGTGGAAATGGAGTGGAATCGGAGCCGGCGCGAAAAGCAATGGTCGACAAACGAAATAGTTTATTAGGGTCGATCACTCAGGTCGTATGAAATGCCCGACTACGCACGATAATAGGTGGTAGCCGAGATAACCCTAACCTACTAGCTGCGCCTCGCGGTGCACTTAAGTAACTATTTCATGCAAAACCGCCTATCTCTTTTGTTACGTTATATATCCAATAATGCGCGACGAGGGCTTAAAAATGATTCTCCATAGAGAGGGAGGTAGGTGGCACACGCATGCCTACCACTAAAGATGAAGAGAAAGGCTCGCGCATCTCCGACTCCTCCCGCTTCTTCCAACCAATATGTGTTCCCACAGCAATTTGATTTTCATTGTACCCATCTTTCCTTTTGTCTCTCGACTACTTAAATTAAACCACATTTGTTGATTGAAAGACCTTATCCCTAATACGAACCCCTATCGATTGAAGGAGCATCACTCACCCCTACCTATTCGTTCATCCCGGGTGGGGATGAAAAACGGATCAAAATGACGAATTAGGTGCGGCAGCCATAATTACCGGTCAGTGCGGGTCGTCTCGCTTTTCGATGCGTGTTCTCCATGCATGCAAAAAAGTGCACCATTATTTATGCATGCGCGGCTCTCGCTCGCCACATTATTGAACAAAAGAGATAATAGTGATCGGAAGATGCTTTCTCCTTACTCGGTCGGTATTGGACAATGAAGGGAATAATCCATTTCTTATTCATCAATTTCTCTCCCGTGACGACTAGGAACAAACAAATCAGAAATTTCACTTTCGAATTTCAGACCTCAACATCCTACTACTCATGGTGTTTCACGATCGATATTGGAAATGAACGGAGAAGTGGTGGAACGTGCGGAACCGCATATTGGATCACTCCGGAGTGCAGCACGAAGCACTCCCGACGGCTGAGTTGGCTCCGTCTATGCCACGGCACGCTTATGCCCCGGCGTCTCACACGCATGAGTGGCGCGCGTGCCACTTGCGTAGCGCGTCATGAGCACTCGGGGAGCAAGGCGGTTGAGCCACTCAGAGTGGGGTGAACCGCCCCCAATGGAAAGAAGGAGAGGGTTGCGAAGGTGGCCTCGTTATCCAAACTATAGGTACGGGGGAATGGGAGTACGTCCCCCCCCACCTTGGTTGGTTGGTTAAGTGCCCGGCACCGGGTTTTCTCCGAATGAGCGTTGGCGGGTCCTAGAGTTCCCGTCGAGCGCGCGCATACCCTGCCGAGGGTGATTATCACCACCCGCACCCCACGATCGATCATCTCGGCACGCGTGGAACGTGTAACCCCACTTTGGGCTGCCCCCATTAAATTACACTTGTTCCCGCTTTCATAGCCTACCTAACGTAACGCCACGAGGGGACAACCTCCGGAATACTAAAGCGTACCAGACGGGGAGGATGGCACTCATGCGCGAAATACCGGGCTCGCGCAGCCGCCGTGGGTGCCGAGAAGCGTGGTAGGCACATCGCGCCGAGAGCATGAGGAAAATCCTTTCTCGATTACTGAGCCCGTAGGGTGAGCTTGCCGAACTCTCGACTTCAGGCCCGATTTCTTGCTCACCTTCCCTAAAAAAGGTGAGGCCGGTAGGGTGAGGGGTGAGCTCGCCGAACTCTCGACAAAGAAGGCCTGGAGGACTCGGCGGGGTACATGCTGAGGTCGAGGAGAGGCTCGCGGTAGGGACTCACTATTCCGATGGTGAGGTAACGTGTGAGGGTGAGCTTGCCAAACTCTCGACAACGGATTTATCGCTCAACTTCCCTAAAAAGGTAAGGGCCGCCATCGGACGAACAACTCTCTTTTGAGGGAGGGAAAGCCGCCATCGACTTAAAGAAGGCCGCCATCGATTTCTTAAGCTCACCTTCTTCATAGAGGTGAGGGATTTATCTCTCTATTTTCTTCAAATAGAGGTCGGAGGGACTCGACCTCGTAACCCTCGACGAGCCCCTAACTGGGCCTTAGGGGTCGAGCTTTGCTAACTGCATCCTTTATTTGCGGGAGGAGCCGAGAGCCGCGCATCGATGAAAGAGCCAGGGGGAGGTCGGGTCATTGAAAATGGAGAGACCTTTCGATCCATTTGTATTTAGGGGGTGAGGGTGCGTAAGCATGGCTCGACCAATGTGTAGGGTGAGCCGCCGAACTCTCGACTAAAAGGATAGGCTCATGAGATCTCGTAGGGACTCACTATTCCCATATGGTGAGGCTCCGAGGGACTCGACTAAAAGGATAGGCCCGTAGGCCCCGTAGGTCTGGAAGAGGGGACTCACTATTCATATGGTGAGGCCCGGGTAGGGGACTCGATCGAGGTTACGAGGTCGAGGGACTCACTCTCATTCAAATGGGTGAGGGTGAGCGTCAGCCGAACTCTCGACCACCGGAGAGAGGTACGAACCCGCTCACCCCGAGGTACGAAGGCCGCCATCATGCTACGAACATGACTCGGACCACCGGGCGCGCCATCGCGCCGTCATCGATTTCTCGCTCGACCATCTGGGAGAGGGCCGATTCCTTTCTACGAGCGAGAATGGGGATCAATTCTTGGTTGGAAAGAGGGGGGGCTAGACTTTCTATCAAAATGGATCAATGAATAGATAGAGCGAGTTTACGGTACAACTGAGACAGACGACACCAATTTGCTTCCAAGGTTACAACAAGCACGCGCACGAAAGACGAGGGACATTTCACCAATGGCGACCCACCTACCTTGTAAGTAAAAAATGGCATGAGCCGCATGCGGGGATACTCGCACGTACGGTGCTTAGGGGGAAAAGGACCCGCGCCCACCCGGCTAGAGGGCACAGAGAATCTAATGGAATCACAAAACGTATCTTCAAGCTCTACCTTATTTTGATCGTTTAGAGGGCGATCGCGGAGTCATCGAATGAAGTCCTCCGTTTATTCGGAGGTAGGTGCTTGCGAAGAGACCCGCAACGAGGAAGAGATTACCAAGTGACACATAGACATATGGCGACGACAACGACGATGTCGTAGAAGAGAGATATGGAGCCACCCTTGGCTCGACGTATCTACGACTACATCCTCGAGCGGCAAAGTGAAACGGGTATCGTGAATGCGAGAAGCCAACGGAATGATCGTCGAGACGTGCGTGCGGGGGGCTAGGGCCTACGCATCCTCCCTTGTGTGTCGGAGATCTAGAGCGAGTACACCGTAGAGGAACGGGAACTAGGTTTATATATTCTATGGCGAAGCATCCGGGGGCATAATCGCACACTCACACGATCTTTGCGAGAGATAGGAGCATTCGATGGAAACCGGTGAACTACACTTGCTTCTCGGATAGATGTGTGGGAGCGGAGGGCTCGTGGTACCGCTGCGTACCCTTCGCTTGGGAAACCGGTGTGAACGGGAGAGTGGGACGAAGGGAAGGAGGTCCTCATACGCAGAGTCGCACACTTGAGCGATGCGAGAGACCGTGATGGGGAATGGGTCGGGTGTAGTGAACTCCACACCCTACCCGCTTGGAGATGGAGAAGAATCACCACTTACGGGATGACGAGAAGGTATTGATTTCTTTGACTTTAAAGAAAGTTCTCGATATTTAGTAAAGGGAAATAAAAAGGTGAAACAACGGGCCGGCTTCTTCCGAAAGCTTCTTGCTTCTAGTGCTCATTGTGTTCCATTCATTGCTACGTACGATGACCAGAAGCGGCTTGTGGTCGGCTTGGTTCGAGTTCCGGCCTAGCTGCATCCGATATAATATGTGACAACCCTATATAAGAATAATAATTTGAAAACAGCGCAAATTTCACTTATAAATAGGTTATACCCTTATTGAATGGAATGAAATCCCCTACCCGATCTTTATTTCTTAACTAAATAAAGAACCTAAATCAATCCCGAAATAAATCCCGGCGAGGCACCCTCAAGCGAGTGCTCTCTACGGCAATACAATAAAGGTAGGCAAAGCGAATCTTAGAACGCCCACGTAGATTAATACGCCTTCCAACATTAGCACCGTTGTGGTAACGCACATGCATGGGGCGTGGCCTTCCTTGCACATCGCGGATCAGCGTGCGGTTATTTTACAGAAAGGTCCTCGCCTTCTGTTACTCGGAGGTATCCTTCCACGGAGGGGCGCCCCTTAACTCAATTAGTAAAGGTAGAATACGGGGTAGAAGATTGCTGCCCTTCTTTTCATCTTCCAATATATTCCACATCTGGTAATCTATTTTCTCCTTGTCCCGTAATGCATCGACTAGTAGAGACAGCGAGCTCTACAAAAATAGATAGAAAATCCACTTAATACGGACACTGCTCTGTTCTCCCTCCAATGAGCTCGTAGGGGGGGATGTGAATAGCCTTAAGTTGTTCATTAAATTCCTTATGCTGTTGTGCCTTAAAATTTTTTGTCTCTTCCGGCTACCTCCATAGTATAGATGCTTGAATGTGTCATAGCTGCTGCATACTGCCTTTAGGGATCCCAGCTCATCACCATTTCAAGCTCGGTCACTAGTCCCGGTCTATCCCCGTGCTATCTTGCAGCTGTTGTTTAGCACTCGGGTGTTCTCGGGCGGGAATCCCACCTCTTTCCTTTGAGTAGCTCATTAGGGAGAGTTTGTATTCATCATTCCACACTCGTGGCTTTTCAGGCCAAGCTTCACCATACTACATCGAGCGTAGCTTTGCCGGAGATTGTGCAGTGTTGCCGGGTGCGGTAGTGGGAGGGATTGGAATCCCGAAGCTTCGCAGCTAGTTTCTCAAATGAGGAAGGTTTCCTTCATCTTGAGAGACATGTTTGGAGAGTTCCAAAAGCATATTTCAGATCTGTGGTATTAGAGAACACATTTCTCTTACCATCCCAACATTGTTTTCGCTGTAGGGAAGTGCATTTTTCGTGGAGGTAGTGTTTATTAGTATGGTTTGGTGGCCTCGTTCGCTGAGGTTCCTTTATGATTGAGAGGTTCATCCTTTCATGGGAGGAAGCCCTTGAGGGGATATTCATCAGATCAGACATCATTTCAGCCTTGTA
The DNA here is from genome assembly GCA_034641835.2 of Pinus albicaulis. NCBI lineage: Eukaryota > Viridiplantae > Streptophyta > Pinopsida > Pinales > Pinaceae > Pinus > Pinus albicaulis. The sequence goes on along the minus strand of JAXQQM020074257.1, from coordinate 8,135 downwards.
CACTCATATGCTTCGGCTTTGCGAAGTGGTGATTCCCGATGAAATTACCGAATATCCCATTTTGTATGAAGAGTGTTTGATAAGAAACCCTTGCTTTGGTTTCTTTGTATTTGTGTATAAGGGAGACTAGATCTCAGTTCTTAACGCATATTTACTTACATACATGAGTAGATATATTTGTCTTCTCTCGTATTTTCTCGAGTTAAAACCCTCATAAGACTACGCGAGTCCATTGATGCGGTCAACTCTAGGTAAAATGCAATTTGGGGTTTTTTAGTCATTTTTAGCTACTCTAGTGTGGGAGATCTATTTAACCCACCTAGTTTCATTTATTTATGATATCCTCTTGTATTTATATGTTGGATGGATGTTTCTATGGGATCCAAGTGATAATTTCACTATTTTATTGCATATGTTGCTAGAAATGTGTTTTTCATGTATGATTTATGAGCAATCACGAAGGGATATTACGATGGTATCGAAAGCACTTGATATTTCGCTCGACTCGCAACTTCAAGCCAAAGTGTTGAATCACGAGAAGGGGGAATATTTCAAGATCTATATACGCAGTCTGCAAATGGCCGGAGTAGCCTACTGGATCTCATCCTTTTTTTCCAAAGGTGACATATCCAATAAATGCCCCCTGTAGTCGATCTCTGGAATAGAATTTTGATATTCCCCGAAAAAGGGAAAATTTCCAATGCTATCGGAGAATAAGGAGGGATGGAAAAAATATAGAAAATATTTAGTATGTGCAGAAAGAAAGGAAGACAAGCTCACAAATCTTCTTCCAAAATCTATGAAGAGCTTTCAAGGAGAGTCGGGAAAAGATGAGATTGGAGATGGGATCTCGCAAAAGAAGGTTGATTCTGAAGAAAGCTGAATCAAGGTTTGCACATGGTGAGTGTGAGCATGCGGTCGCACTCCATGATGCACAATGCAATCACATGCCCAAGGCTATCACGAGATGGATGGGAGGAGGAATAATTCTAAGAGAATGACTCAGTTGATTTGTTGCGGGAGTATGAATCTCAAGCGAGAGGTTTAGAGATCATACTAATTTCAAGAGTTTTGCAAGATCCGGGGATAGGGAGAAGAGCTAGCAACGGGATGCGAAATATATTTCTTCTATCTACTTTTTACCGGATCACCTACATGTTCGGTTGGAGCTTGGGGTGAAGGAGCTAAACTCCTATTTGTAACTGCGCTCTATATTTCGGAGATAAAGCTATCGAAGTTGCGACATCGCATTTCGGAGGTAAGGCTCTTGCATGGTGGATTTTTGAATCTTACTCTTTAAAAAATGACAAACACTTCCTCTTATGCAAGATTCATACGTAAACTTTGATGGGGAGGTTTGGTGAAGAAATTTATAACGCACATGAGCAAGCAAAAACTTAAGAAAACAAAACCCTTGTATGCATGGAGGAAACCCCATTTCGAAAACCATGGGAGAAGCGAACATCTTGCATTACATGTTTCCTGAAGATAAACCTCTAGTTCATATTCTTGAACAAGAGGGCATGGGGATCAATTTTTCACAAAGGGATCCAATTGTTGAGATGTTGCCTACACATATTGATGGAGAAGAAGGCAACAATGTTGTCACATCTAGAGCACATCTAGTGCCCCATGCAGAGGGAAGAGGAGCACATGCTCCAATGAGAGGGATTATTGTATCTTTGCAATAGGATTGTGAGGGATCTTTATAGAGTGAGTAGGGTCCAAGCAATCGGTGAGCAAAGGCATGATTGTGCAACATTTCAGCCGGAAGAGGAGAGGAGAAAGAGCAACATCGAGTTGATGAGGAGCACACACCCTTCTATTTCAAAAGACTAATGCAAAGGAGAGGAAGACTCGATTTGCACGGGGAAGGCAAGGGCAAGTGTTTGCCCAATCATATATGCAATCTTTACTCATTGACATTAATGTCTCACTACATGGAGGCATTCCACTGGGAGGCTACCCGATCTTCGATTGATGAGAGATATCTTGTCTCTTTGGGTTCACCACTCTTGGATTTTGGAGAGGTGAAGAGTTTTTGAGGAGAAATTTTGACATCGGGGGATGTCAGCGTATCGAGCAGAGCAACATGAGTGGAACTTCACGTATGCTAGATCACCATGACACTGCCATCGAGGAGGATTGATCCTTACTGGAGGTCTCAGACCTTTTGGTGGACTACTCCAAGGATCTTGGTGCATGCATGATTCTTGATGACCCGAATGGAGATGCACGGATACATGGTGGCCGATGTCGTCATATATTCCTATGGTAGGATCTTCTTGACTAGATCTTCTAGTCTCAAGGAGAGGTCGCTACATGCAGCATATGAGGACTTCTCTTCTATGCACTTTGATGCATATTTCTAGTTGATGGATGAGTTCACTTGGAGGGCATTCAACATGACATATATCAACATATGGAGAGATGCATAGCTCGGGATGGTGAGGATGTCACAGCCACCTTCCTACTCATTGGGAGTGAGGGAGAATTTCCAGTTGATCCATTTCAGCTCAAGGCCTCAAGTACATAATGAAGGAGGTATCATTTCATATTTTGTCTTGTAATTCTTTTCATTATTTGATCAGCATGATGTAACAAGAAGAAACATTTATTCTTGCATATTATATGATGATGTACTTGTAGCTACTTGTAGCTACTTGTAGCATTGATTTTGGCTATCTTTTTGATGAGCTGTGGGGGAATCCATATGTCTCTTGGTGTGCACCAATGACACCATATTGTGACTTCATGTTTTCATCTTATGAGATGACTATGGCAGCAAAACAAGTGGAAATCTGGTAAAGCACTTGTTGATTCTTGTTCCGATGTAGGCCAAGGAGTGCACTATGTGCTGAGTTCCATGAGAGGGACCCGCATTCACTCTCCAGTTGTCATTTTGGAAACTTGTTCTTATTGTATCTTGCTTCCATGTATTGCTGCTATATTTTTGTTCACAAAGGAAGCTTGCATGAGGAGAGAGATGAAAGTGCAGCACATTTTTGTTGCTATGGTTGCAGGCACTTGGGAGAGTATGGGCAAAATTCTTCCCAGTACTTTTCATGATATTTCTGAAGAGAAGAAAGGCACACGTTCATCGTGCAAGGAGGACTACCACTTCGATGATCGTGAGCATTACGAGAGACTTCCATGTTGGAAGAAGATCTTCCAACATAAAGCGGCAGCATGATGGTGGATGGCTTTGGCATGTGGAATTCCAAGGGAGGAGTCATGGAGCCTTATTCTTAAGGCCTGATCGAAAGACCATTGTCACATGGGAGTGTATTCTTGTTGATGGAGCATTCCAAGGAGTATATGTGTCCCTTCTTCTTGTAGATTTTTATGAGGAGATCCACATGGGGGAACTTATACATGGACCTCACTTTCAGCTCCCACATGATGTATGTTAATAAAGGTATTGATGTGCTTGTTGATTACTCTATTGAGTATTTGTACTTTCTCACCATATGTAAAGAGTGCATTACTCCACATGAGAGCAAGATTATCTATGGGTTTCATGGTCACTTTAGGGCCAAATATTGTGATGTTGATGACCCATATTTACATGACTTTGGGAAAGTGTTGTATTGCTTTGATTGTGCACAGCCCATGTATCTTTGTAGCTTACTACTTCATAGAGATAGAAGAGCTAACATGCATAGCTGCAAATTATTGGGAGGACAAAATTGCCACTTGATGCTCTACAACAAATGGGCTATCTGAAAGAACTACGTGTTGTATCCACGCGAGAGAAACCATATGTATCATCCAAACTTCTGCACATAACCTATTGACCATTTTCTGATTTGGATGCCATGTGGTGATGATGTGCCATTCATCTTGAATGAAATGGTTTGGGTTGACATGACTCATGATTTTGGACGAAGAGTCCTTGGAGGCTCAATTTTCTTCTTTCCATTGGAGGGAAATCATGTCTCAGCCCAAGATCAGCATGCCCTCTACACTTATCATGAGTGGAGAGGAGGACAGCGTGGGATAGGCCCCCTTGCCTATCATGTTCACTTATTCAGCCCACCTTCATTTCAGGAGCACAAGGTGGAAGAGACTTTTCATGAGTTACCATGTTGGAGGGTGACTCACTTCATTTGGATGAGTGCATGGATGAGGGAGGCACTCATTCACTCATGATGATCATCACTCCTACTTTTTTGGAGGCCATGAGACATATAGCATGCCTTTTCTATTCACACTTTCCACCTTTGATTGATGCAAGACACCTTGGTTTTGCACACTTGGAAGGAAGCATTGGATGACGATTATTTGCAGATTCTCTTGATGCGATGATGGAGGCTATTGATGGAGGACATGACGGAAAATATTTTGAATCTAGGTGCTAAGAAGAGCTCCTATCTCTCCTCGTGTCAATAATTTCACTCAATATAGGCTCATACTCAAACCAAGGAAGTCTACTTTATTTTCTTCTTTTCTCGAGTTCATTTATCAATTTCTTGGAAATTGATTAATGAATGTATTAGGCAGTCCTTTTTAACAGCCCCAAACAATAGAGTCTTTTGTACTTTTTAATTGTGTGCTCCTAACTATAATATATATGCCTTGTATTTTAACCTTGGTCCCTTGTTTTATAAAGCACTTTACATATATTTGGAGCCTTTCCTCCGCATATGTATCGAATGGTAATTAACCCTGAGCACACAAAGCTCTTTAACCAACCCTCTGAGGAAAGATATAAGTAAAAAAATTCATAATTCGGACCTTAGCACTTAATACCTTTCACATATACACCAACACTTATAACATTCAACCATGGTTTATAAAATTAACATGACTACTGTATTACATGGTGGTTCGCGGGTCCCACACATCCAATTTATTAAATAAACGTGAAATCAACACAAACCCACCGGTTCATACCCGACTTATCTTCTCCGTGCAACTTGTTGCGCGACTACTTGTTCGATCAACCAAAGCCTCCGGTATCGGATGACGCTCATCAATATCGCATTATTTTTCTCACGAGAATTTAACGCCCCAAAGTAAAGCGTGAAAGGGAAGTTTCGGGTGAGTGATGTGGCATGCAATACTATTGGATCGGGATTTTTTTGAAGTGGTTTCTGCCCTGCCAAAGGCGGTGCGAAAATAGTCGTTTTGGTTTCCCAAACCCACTCTCGGTAAATGCACAGTTGCTTAACTCGGTTTCTCACTATGGTTAACACGATTAATAATAAAAAATGTTATTAACTCCAATAGCGTAGGGGATTATTGTTTCGACGGACACACTACTCTTGAGGCAAGCAGAGGATGATAATGGTCTCACTCCTTGACGATCGCAGTCACTATTCGACCTCTCTCCATAACAAAAACAAAACACATTCAATTCCGACCCCGAGGCATAACATTGAAGACGAGCGGAGGAGAAGCTATGGGAATTTCACACAGTGTTACCCACATTATACACAAAAAAAGACTTCTCGGAATCACAATGCAGAGACTAGGTATATTAACTATGACACACTTGATAAAAAATTGAGCATAGGCCTTTATTCAACGGAAGCAATTGCTTGAAAATTCAATCTTTATTGCGAAAATCCCCCCTTCCAAAGTATCCGGGGTTACAATTTATAATCAATTACATGACTCTTCGATTCCTTTTAAGGACCGTTTTTTTTCCTTTAACATAAAAGACTAAATACATGAATATCTCTAACGTAGCTGAAAAGGCGAACGAGATGGGACACAAACCAAAACTATTCAACTTCTACAGCTATCGGTCGACCCTCACTGCTCTACTAAATACGACGAGGCCGGCTAACGTATTGACACCTTGCGTTACAATTTTTGAATAATTTTGAACCCTCCTAGCCACAACATGTGGACAATCCTCCTACATTGGCTCGGCTAGTCTCTAATGCCCCTACATCGGACTCCCCGAGGGTAATTTTCTTCATGGAATCTTTTCCATGAGCTCTTTCGTCGAAAACTCGCCATCTTCTGCAACATCACTTCGATCATCCAAGTGGCATCCTCATCCGGGATCTGGTCTTTCCACTTGATCGGATACTCGAAATATTCTTGTCCTCTGAGTCTTCTTGAACACTTTCTTGTCCAATATCTTCTCGGCCGCAACGGTCGTTGTTGAGTCTCACCTCATCTTTTTTCCATACACTTTTCTATACCTTTTTCACTCACCTGAACCTCCCAAGTTGTCAATATCATTGTATATTAATTGCAAAAGAGCATCTAACATGGTTTTTAATTATATTTTTGTGTCTGTTGTTTGATTTAGATTTTTCTCATCTAGCTGCGGAATCTTGCCACTTTCCGCAGCCATTTTGTGAAACTCTATGTTACAGGTGTCTACAGGAAAAATGAGCCACATGGGCAAGTCTGAAATGATGTGGACATAGATCGTGTCCTATTGGCTCGAGAAAATTCATCTAAAGAGGCTGCGGTCAAAGGTGTCCAAATGGAAGTCAACCGTAGAGTCCCACGGTGACAGGACTCTGTTTCGTGTCACGTGAAGGTTCATATGGCCGTTTCTGAGTTGCGGAGGACAAATCAACATCTATACACGGCTCCATAGCCGAATTCAAACATCCACTCCTCATATATTTACTCTTCAATACGGCCATGATCCTAGATCTGTGGACGTAACGGTCTACGTGTTCTCCATCAGCATAAACTCTAGGAATCAGTTATATTTCTTTTGTTATAAATAATGCATTTGTATACGCATATTAGATTAGTCTATGTTAGTCTCGATTAGTCTGGAGATAGCTCTGTAATGTAATTGCCATTGTGCTGTAATATCACCTTTCTGTTATGACTGCATATTAATATAAGAAGACTGTTTCCAAACGTAATTCGTACTTGAAGATTGTTGCCAAGGCTGGTGTAGAGGGCCCCTGCACTTGCCAAGGTTATGTGCATTATTGTATAGTTCTTGTTTTATTTCCTTAAAGCTCATTGTGCCATAATCCATTCACATGTTTATACATTGCATCTTTCATGGTATATATGCTTCATTTCTGTTTATAATCTTGCATGCTTTCCATTTTACTTCTGTCTTTCATGTTTTATGTTATTAATCACTGATCAGTGTTCTTGTTTCAGGTTATAGATAGGCAGCCCGGGCATTTGCATAACTTTTTGACTAATGACATGGAATTAACATTGTTCTGCTGCTAATTTGTTTTCTTAGTTTCTGTTTAATTTCAGTATTGCTTTGTTTAATTCAGTTTTGCTTATTTTCTTCAGTAGTTAAATTTAGATATATTAAACTGCTCATAACATCTTCAGTTGCCTCCAAAAGCCACAGCTGGACTGATGGTGAGGGATTGTATTATGAAATGTGTAGTTTGGTATTAGTTTCCTTTCTGCAAATTTAGATATATTAAACTGCTCATAACATCTTCAGTTGCCTCAGAAAGCCACAGCTGGACTGATGGTGAGGGATTGTATTATGAAATGTGTAGTTTGGTATTAGTTTCCTTTCTGCAAGTTAGAAATATTAAATTGTGCATAACATCTTCAGTTACCTCCGAAAGCCACAGCTGGACTGATGGTGAGGGATTGAATTATGAATGTATGGTTTGATATTAGTTTACTTTCTGCAAGTTAGATATCAGTTACTCAAGTTGTTTATGGTTACTTCTGAAAATCATAGTTGGACTAATGATGAGGGATCAGAAGACAAGTTGATGTAATCTGATTTAGATTTACTTTGTTGCAATTTTGGATTTCTTTAAGCATAGTTTCTTTTGTGTTTAGACAGCAGCAAGAATAGTTTGGTTTTCATGCTCAATAGTTTACTGTTTTGATTTATTAGACTAGCAGCACCTTTTCGTTTCAGCAGCACATTTTCATTTCCTTTCAAGTTTTGTCATTGTAAGTTTCAAATTCCTTTTTAAGTTTCAAGTTGGTAAATCATTATAGAGGATGTCATTTCCTTGAACAAACATAACCATACTTGCTTTTATTTTAGAATTTCCATCTCACCTTAGAAATCTAAAAACGACAAAAAGTTAAGAAATAGGTTATCTTGCACATATAGTGTGCCGCACTTCATCAGCTTACGAATCCTGGATTGATAAATTAATGTCGCAATTTAGGACACACTAAATTGACCAAACAGCTGTGCTGGAGGTAACTGT